>CAKAKR010032880.1:0-50470 GCA_916700685.1 Adelosebastes latens | reverse complement strand
AAAGATGGTTGAAAATTAAGTAGTTTAACTATTGCAGCTGTCAGACTCCACAACCAGCACTGCTCCCAGTAGACCACTTACACATACACACCAAAAAACTGACAATAATCTGATATTTTCAGGTGGAATTTCATTTCATTCTCACTGTGCAATATCATTTTCCACTTGTGCAATTTTTGTTAATAGTCTGTTTATTGTCAATACTGTATATACTGCTCCTATTTTTATACTTCCTTCTATTTTAATGGTTCATATTTTGTTACACTTTGTTTAGCTCTTTTTTTTTTTACTGTTAGCTGATGCATCTTGTTTTTTGCACTTTCCCTTTTGCTGCTGTACACTGCAAATTTCCCCACTGCGGGACTAATAAAGTAATATCTTATCTTATCTTATCTTATCTTATCTTAAAAGTGGTTTCATGCCATTAAGAAAATGAACATTCAGTGGTGGAATGTAACTACAAGCACTGTACAATTTTGAGGTACTTGTACTTTACTTGAGTATCTCTATTTTATGCTACTTTATAATCCTACTCCACTAAATTCAGAGGGAAATATTTGACTTTTTCCTCCACTACATGTATTTGTTACCTTTAGTTACTTTGCAAATTCAGAAATGATTATGTATTATTATGAATCAAGATGAGACTTTATTTATCCCTTTGCGAAAGTCACAGTAAAAAATAAGCCCCACCAACTGCAACATTAAAGTGATGTACTCAATAAATAATTATAATCCAATAATATCATTTTTTTTTTCCTGAAATGAACCAGTCTGCATAATGATTACTTTTGGTACTTTAAGTATATTTTGATTCAAATACTTGTGTACTTTTATTTAAGTAAGATTTTGAACGCAGGACTTTTACTTGTAACTTTTACAAGTATTTTTTACAATAGTACTTAGACAAAAGATTTGAGTACTTTTACACCTCTGTGTATTTTTATTTAAGCAGATAAAGAACTGTGACTCAGTTTTATAAGTAACCTTTTTTTTTGTGTCATCAAGATCCATAGAATTAACTTTTAAAGCTCAATTTAATCAACCTGTGTGTGCTGAACATATAAAACATACTTACTACCAATAGTGGAAGAAGTACTCAGAACTTTTATTTAAGTAAAAGTAGCAATACCACACTGTAGAAATAATCTATTACAAGAAAAATCCTGCATTCAAAATCTTACTTGACTAAAAGTACAAAAGTATTAACATCACAATATACTTTAAGTAACAAAAATAATAGCACTCGTTGAATGGGCCATTTCATAATAATATATATTATATTATTTGATTATAATTAGTGGTTAGCTTAATCCAGCATCATCATTTATTAGTTAATATATATTTAGTATTAATAATCTGAATCTGCAGTAACTACCCATGTTGTCAAATTAATTTCATGGAGTAAAAAGTACAATATTTGTCTCCGAGGTGCAGTAAAGTAGAAGTATAATGTAGCATAAAATGTAAATGCTCAAGTAAGTACCTCAAAATTGGTACTCGTACTGTTGTACTGTTACTTTCCACCACTGCTTACTACCCTCTAAAAACAAGTAAAGAGGGATGCACCAATCCAAACTTTTCTCTCCTGATAGTGTCCTAATCCAATAACAGTGCTCTCCTCTTCCTCCAAATTTAAAATCTGTATACTTCACTGTCATTATTCTTTTTATAAGAATGTAAGGTAGTTGACAGCCCGTTCAGATTGAGTGAATGAATGAATAATTAATAGTGGAAATGCTGAATTTTATAATGACAGTGATAAAATAACTGGCATATGTGGTGGCTGCCTGCAAATTAACAGCATTCAAAACAAATGACCAAATCATAGAACAAAACAATTCACAACACTTAGTTCCACAAAACAGGCACATGACAAGACAAAAAATGTCTTAAACTAGAAAGATAAAATGATGAATACACAAATGAGTCAACTGTGAATTGGTGGAATAAATCACAAAATGTAGTGTTTCATGAAACGAGTCATTTGAAACTATTTGTTGATTAGTAAAAAAAGGAGGATATTTGGTGGAATAGTTGAATGCTTGCTTATAAATTTGTATTTGGCAGCATTGAGTCCTGCTGTCTATTTTGTATGAATCTAAGTGCATGTAAAAAAATTCAGTTGGTTTGTCCCACAGTGTTTTCTGCTCTGCTGTGCTGGAATCGTATGCATGTGCAGGGAGGCGTGTGGGAGTTCAGAAATGCTCTGAATGGGAGACTTGTTTGATTCATAACAGTCGATGGGTGAAAGTATTTGAATGTCAAAGATAACTCGCCGGCTGGCTTTGCATTCTGCTCATTTTACTGCTCCTCTCATTCTGCCACACAGATTCTCTACATAGCTGCTGGTAAAGAGGGATTCTTCACATGATCATTACTAGTGCGAAAGATTTATTAAGCTGCAGTTCTATCTGCAAAATAAAATGCTGTCTTTCCTTCTCGGTTCTCTGTGCTGTTTTCAAGATTTGAGTTCATCATAGAAACAGCTTTGTGCTTCAACTCTGTCACCACTCAGTCACTTAAAGGGATAGTTTGGGTGTTTTGAAGTGGGGTTGTATGAGGTACTTATCCATAGTCAGAGTATTAGCTAGAGTAGATGACGGTCGGCACGCCCCCAGTTTTTTCTGCTATGCAAGTCTGCTGTGAAAAAGGCCCATACAGAACAATACAAAAAACAATAAAATGCATGTAAAGATTTGTTACAGTCACACACTGTATGTAACTAATATTTACCATTTACAATTTATCATAATTATAGTATTGATTATTAAATAAGAGATGCATGTGCTCCTGTGTATTCTTCCCCAATAGATTTTTTTTCTGTATTTTTGTATATATTTTTCCTTTTCAGAATTCAAAGTAGCTGATAGTCATTTCATTATGTGAGCAGCCTTTCTTCTTTCAGCAGTCTGAGCTACAGTCCAGTCTTTTCATTTGCGCAAGCTAATGTTTTTCAAAGGCCATCTCAAAGCCATAAAAACCTAATTCAGTCGCAGCATCTCAAGCATTGCATTTTAATAATTGTTACCAGAATTTATTATTCCATTTAGTTTCACTCTTGGGGTGTTTGGTTTATAAAGAACAAGTGACTCAGTTGGTTTCAAAATAGTTCAAACAATTCTCAGTTTTTTGGTGGACGACAACAGATAAATTCTGTGCTTATAAAAGTATCCAGTGGACATCTGGCTGTTGAGAGTTGTTGGCATTTACAAGCCCTGATTGGTTGAATTAATAAACACAAAATTATGTTTTTTTTGGTAGGGGAAAACCTAATTGGGCGAAATAAATTCTATATAAGAGGAACACAGTGCTGCATGGTTTTAACAAGATCAGTTTGGAGGGGACAGGCCAGATGCTCAGTTTCATATTGCTGAGCTGTACGCATCAAAAACAGTTATTAGACAGGTGGCCTTTCCTTAGACTTCCACCTGGCAGCTGGCAGATAGACACACTTTTTCTTTTGTTTATAGGAGAGTGTGTGTGTGTGCGGAGTGGAAAGAGACCACTTGTCTTGATTTAGAAGTGCTTTTCTCGCCTGGCCGCTTGTATTCTTTTTAAACACTAGTCAAATTTAAACTCTTAGGCTGATGTATGTCGAGCTCTTTCTCTAGTCGGCTGTGTCCATTCAGCTCGGCGCTGTATATTAAACTATTCAACCACTTTGTCAGATGTTCTTTACACACAAGCGCCCAGCCGCCCAGAGCCCCCCTCCTCGTACACTGCAAGATGCAGCCATTTGGTTTATTTACGGGAGGTGCTTCTGTAACTGCTGGGAATAGGCCAAGAGCCAATCGAAACACACGGCGGAGGCCAAGCTAATAGAATCTGACAGGAATGGAGTCATAGAGGCCGCTCAGGCATCGTAAAGCTGTCGCCGTTTAAGCCACGAAATTTGTCGCTATTACCTGCTTGCTTCTCCGTTAACATGGCCAAAGAGTTGAAAGGAAAAGTGGAGCCTGAGTTGGAGCAAGTGTTGTTACTCATCTTTTCCTGTTTCAACAACATCAAATAAGTGTGGGTGTGTTGGTGTGTACATACTTTAACACATGCTAATGTATTTCCAGCATCTAACATAGAATGCATTGATAGTGAAGACAAAGATCAATAATATACTGTGCTCCATAGTGGTTTAAAGTACACAGTGAGGATTACTTTTAGAGTATTGTAGATTAGATTTTAAAGAGGACCAATTACGCTTAATTTCAGGTGCATTCTTGTTTACATGCTTTAACAACACATTCTCACTCCCAACTCGTCAAAGCTGCTACTTGGTCAGTGCCCCTTGGCACGGGGTACCCCTCTTGCGTTACTTTTGGACGGACCGGGGATGGCTTGTCAATATACGCTCGTTAAATGCATAGTGACTTTTCAAAATAAACTTTCATATTCACATGAAGTTTAGGTTTAGGCAACACAACCACTTAGTTAGGGTTAGGAAACGGTCGTGGTTGACGTTTACTTCACAACTCACGTGACAAAATAAGTCAACGTTATTTTTAGGTTCACACAGTACACGGACATCAGTCTCCTGGTTGAACTTGGCTTGTGTTTGTTTGACCACAAAACCACCACTCCCACCCGCCCTGAGTGGACTCTTACACTATTAATAATACGTCACTTGGTCCGACCATCGGGTTCAAAAATCTTAATTTTTCTCATACCGGCTGTGCTGCAGCACCTCTTTTCTCCCTCTGTCTGAAATGCTCTTTTTGAGAACCTGAGGCAGTACCAAATTAGCCGCTAGGAAGGTATTATAATAAGTGTGGTGATAATGGTAATATGTCTTGGTGACATCACTACGTTACGGAAGAAAAGGCAGGACTTTAAGCAAGGCGATTTAGGCAGTTCAGGAGCTGTGTTTCTGTGGGGGAGAGTAACTCCCTTTGGTGTGGACTTTGGGCTTTACAACTTTGCAGACCTTTTACATACACACAAAACTATACTGTATAACACACTAAAGGAAAGAGAAAAAAACACAAAAGCATAATAGGTCCTCTTTAACAAACAAAATGTTTCTGCACTGCACCACTTCTTAGTTTGACTCTGCAGCACCCAGCTAACCATGTACTGTATTTGTTTGTACTCATATTCTTATTTGGCTGTGTGCTTTTGGAGAATTGCTTTGTTGATGGTGCTGCAGGGGGAGATGTCAAGAGTCTTTTCTAGGCCGTCGCAGTGTAAAACGCTACATCCGTTAGCACATCAAACACCAGTGAGGGGAAAGTCATTGGAAATCGTTCCCTCGTCAGAAATCCATTGTAGAATCTTTAAATGAATAGACTGAGTTTTTCCCCACTAATGAGCCTGATTATGAGAATATATATGGAAATTCCCCTAAAACTGGGCTCGTCACTATGGCCAGTCTGGCTCCTGAGCTGCATCAGTGGATCAATACCAGAAAGTGTTGGCCGATGGCATCACAGCCTACAGCTTTTGGCGTTTATCTGTCTGGGCTTGTGAGGGACTTTCACAAATGAGAACTGATGAATGCAGGAAAAAAATGATTTGTTTTTACTTTAAAGGTCAAATCTCGAATTAGGGTATATCATATTTTAAATACCCATCCGACTGACATCCCACTGTTAGCTTAATGCTTATTTAATTGGTTTGAAAACATGGGTAGTTAAGCTCTTGACTTGAGTGTGAGATGTAAAATATGAGTTTTAAATGTAGCTAATGCGGGCTGAATGCATTCTGAGTACAGAAATATGGGGAAAAAGTGATCTGCAGTTTATAACAGTGTGGTGATAATGTTGAAAAGCACTGATTTCCCATCCTTTAATGCTACTTCTAAGAATCTGCCCATGTGCAGGACTACTAAGGCATAATTGATATAGGCAGAGGCCCACTCAAAAATGTCTCTGATTGGGCTTTTTGTAGATGCAGCATGAGAAGAAGCTCATTTCTCACATTGCCGATCGCTTGTGAGGGAAGGCAACAAGTATTGAATTAGTTTGCATGAGAGGAGGGAAATTGAAATATGGATTGGGGTCGCAAATGCCTGCCAGTGCTATTGGCTGTTTCGGATATGGAGGATGAAATGTATTTTCTGTGTGTATGTGTGTGTCAGTGTGTGACTGATGCAGACAGTGCCGGCATCGAATGGTTTTCCAGCGTTCCTATTTTCCAATAACAAGTTGGGAGCAGGAGTGACACAGATGAAGTGAATGTTTTAAGAGGAAAAGTAATCTTAAAGACAAGCCAAGCCATCCCTCACTCTAATACGCAGCCTCATCCTCTGCTTCTCCTACATCACTGCTTCTGTCTCCGAGCCAGACACGAGCCAGCTCTCTCGCCATCTGCCATTTAGATGTATTTAAATCATGCATGCATGCTGAGTTTGGACCCGTGATTTGAACTGGTCAGGTCCCCGGTCTCTGCCAGGCTGCTCGGCACGACTCGTGACCCAGGAAAGCCATCTGAATATGAATTAATGACAACACAGTTGGTTAAAAGTGTCACTGCCCAAAAGTCAGATCCAATTCGGCTGATATTAACTGGCATTTAAGCCCTGGAAAATGGTGACCCATCCTAATGGTTTGATTACCAGATCAAGCTCCGTCATAGCTGTATTTATTGTCTGGTTTGGCATTTGAGAAGGATATAATTTTTAGGTACAATGGTAGCGGGATTAATGTATTATACCCAAAAGTCAGGAGAGGCCCAGTCTCAATTACTCATACATAGTCGTAGGGCTGCAACTGATGATTATTTTCATTGTCGATTAATCTGTTGATAATTTTCTTTATTAATTGATTAGTTATTTGGTCTATAAAGTGTCAGAAAATGGTGAAAATAATCAGATGATTTAATTATATTATATTTATATATATTATATTTAAAAATGAAGATAATTGTTAGTTGCATCTCTAGATAATAACAACAAACTTTATGTAGCACCTTTCATACAAGAAATTCTCTAACTGCTTTCAGAGTAATTAGAAATGCACCTAAGAAGAGTAGTAAGTAGCTGCCGTTCTCATCTTTGTTACATGTGAATATTTGACAGATATTTGAAGAACTACACTAAACGACATTAGTTAGCCTCATGAATTATGAAACTTCTCTTGTAGAGGGACCTTGTTCCAAACCAATTGAAATAAAGCCACTCGTAAGGGATTTGAATAGTCTAAAATTATGAGGTAAGAACCACTCCATCCTCCTCACCCCCAGCACAAAACACTCCTTGGGAAAGGAGTGGAAAAGAGAGAGGACAGGGGGAGGCGGAGGGAGAGTTAGAATCGTGGCTGTGAAATCGATAGCTCATACTGTTCTGAAATTGAAGGTTTTTTTTTGTCAGAAACTGTGTGTAGAAGGTGGAATATGAAATAGCTTTGGTGGAGGCCCCTGATGTAAGCAGCACTATTGATTTCCAGAGACCTGGTCCAATTATGGTACCGCGGGTTTTGTCAGTGCCCTTTAAAGCACCAGAGTGACTCTGGTGGGGCAACATTTTGGGCATCGCCTGACTTCGCCTCATCTCCTCCTCCCCGAGTGGCCGGCTGTTTCTGTCGCCAAAGTCACAAAGAAAAAGTCAAGGAAATAGAGTCTTCTGTTTCTACAGTTTCCAGTGTCTCTCTGAAGACACAGCTGCAGGATGGGAGATTTCCCCTGTTGGCAGTTCCTGTTAAGAGATTCACTGGCATTACAACATAAAGAGAAAATAATCCTCTGTCTGTGTGTGGTAGTATCCGTGCGTCTGTTGGCAAGTGGCTCAGAGAGAAAGTGGACTGACAGAATCGATTTCTGCGTACGAGACAGCCCGGCTTTGTGCGTCAGTACGTATGTGCAGGTGTGTTTTGTTACCGAACAAGGACGACGGTTACATGAATGTCTGCTTGGCTGCAGCTCACGTTGAGGTGTATTCACACTTATCCCCTACAGTTTAGCAGTTATTGTGAACAGCCAGACATTAGCGGCGAAATTGCAGCTGTTTTAAAGCTTTTATTGCTGGAGGATTTGCAGGGTAAAATTGTCTGTAATTCCCATCCTGCGCTCCCGCTGTGCTGTCCCTGCTGCTGACGCTGCTTTCATACTGCCCTAGTCTGGCTTCATGAGGAACAGCGACAGGAGGCTATCAGCTCCCGGAACAATATAGGACGTTTTTTCCCCTTCCACTCTTGAGATTCAAAAAAAGTTTGCTGGCAATGAAAAGAAGGCTTTGCCTCTTACTCTGTCTCTTTTCCCCTTTGCTTCCTCTACAGTCGCCATGTGTCCCATCTCTTTCCTCTCCCTCCCTCAACTCTCGTCTTCTCTCCAAGTAACGGGAGTCTCATGCAATATGCTGCGTTTCCCCACTTGAGTGTTAATGAGGCAGATGAATATTCATGAAGAGGAGGCTGACATCGCTCCGTGGCGATTGTGCAGAGGGTGTTTGTGTGCACACACAGGCACTGTGGTGGCCACATTTCTGAGGGATCTGTTGTGGGTAGACATCAGGGGACTCTTGGCTGCTCTGCTAATGATGCAGATGTGCATCCCTGAATTTTGTTTTGGTCGGTGATTGTAGATGACCCCTTCCCAAGGCCTCTCCTCTCTCCCTGGTGGCTGTTGGCGGAGCTTAAGTTTAGCCTCCAGCTGCTGGTGGAGGACAGCCAGGGAGCGCGAGACTGAGGAGAAGAGCTACCTCTCAGTCTGCTGCCTACACTCCTCCTCCTCCTCCTCCTCCTCCTCCTCCTCTTCCTCCCTGTGGCTCTGGCTTGTGACAAACAGATGCCATGGGCCGCCTCTCTGGGGATCATCTCCATCCTTTTATTATATCTTTCTAGCTACCTCTCTTCATCTTTTTATTTTCTGTGTCTCCTGCATTTTTTTTCTTGGAGCATATTGTGCTGTGATGTCTACAGCCGCCAGCACTACTTTTTTGAAGGACATATGAGGAAGCACGCGGCCCATTTTAGCAGCAATAGGCGGCGTGATGCGTGCTCGTCATGTCTCATGCGTTGCCATTTCCTCCTGTACTCTCCACCCCTCCCCGCCACACTTTTTTCATTGTCAGCTTTGTTCTGCTCTTCAGATTCTCTTCCAACAGTCCCTATAGTAATCTCTCACTTTCTCAGTCTCCTCTCTTTCCTCTTTTGCTCGGCAGCCTCTCATTTGCATTTTCTCACTTACTCCTCACCCCAGTCTTCCTCTTCTCTCCCTACCATCTTCAGCCTGGGGCTTTCGCTGCTCCCCTCTCCCCCTCTTATTTGCCATTACTCCCTTTTTTCCCTCTCCTCCTCCCTCTTTCCTCCCTTGCTCCTCCGTAAGATATCCGACCCCTGCAGTCTACCTCTTTATGGTTCTGTTAAACATCTGCAAAATCTTTGATCTCCTACCAGCACCAACCATTTTTTCACATGATGTGTGTCTGCGGCACATAGGTGGAAATGTGTGTTTGTCTGTCTGTCTCATGCTGTTTGTACTCAGCAACCTTTAATTTTAGAAAGGTGAGTCTGTTGGTGCTGCAGAGGAGGACAGACAGTCTGACTGGCTCCTTTTATGTCTACTATTCGGTGACATAATAGAGGCCTTCCTGCCCCTCGGTTCTCCTGGCCTCCCTGTGTTCATGAAAACTGTGGCACTGCCACTTAATATTGTCAGTTCCAGTCTAGCGGGCGTCCACGCTGATTCTCATGCACACACACATCCTTCCTGCAGTTGGGGAAAGGGTGGAGGCTGGCCAATTTATCAGCGCTCTGACTGTAAGGCTACAGGGAGCCCTCCGTCTTCATCAGTTCACTCAGCAGATAGGCACACCCCAGTCACCGCTACCAGACTTACCTCATGTGTCTCCATTTACACGTTAATAACAAAGCTGTGAGGGTGAGTAGAATTGGCGCTCCATGTTATGCCATGTTAAGAAACGTTGGGTCTGCTCAAATCACAGGTGTAGCAGGTTGAAAATGCGTTTATTAACTCTAAAAAAGGCCATATTGTCGGCATCATTTCATTATAAACTAATGAGAATAACATTAGCTAGAGTGTAACTGCAATATTAGCTGACCTTTACACTCCTTTTTGATTATTGCAAGTGCAAAGCAAATATACTGCTAATAACAAATAGATTAACTTCTGAACATCTCTCAAGGGCTTCATCATTTGCTTTATACTTACATACTGTATATAAAGCAGCAAACTAAAATAACTTGTACAAGATTAAAATCCCTTCCAGACCAACTAAAGCTAAAGTCACCAACTCAGACTATTTGCTCTGCTCTGTAGGAGCAATGGGTTTTTAAATGTCAGAAAATAAATAATGAAAAATGGCCATCTTTAGGTTCTCTGCCGCTAACGATTTGTCGATTAGTCTGTTGATTATTTTCTCGAATAATCGATTAGTTGTTTGGTTTATAAAATGTCAGAAAATTGTGAAAAATGTCAATCTGTGTTTCCCAAAACCTAAGATGACATCCTCAAATGTCCTCAAAATGGTTTTGTCCACAACTCAAAGATATTCAGTTTACTGTCATAAAGGAGTAAAGAAACCAGATCATATTCACATTTAAGAAGCTGGAATGAGAATTTTGACTTTTCTTCCTTAAAAAAAAAATTAAAAATGTACTATTTTTTCGATTATAAAAATAGTTGGCGATTAATTTATTAGTTGACAACTAATCGATTAATTGATTAATCATTGCAGCTCTACCCATCTTCATTTCCTAAAGTCCAAGGTGAGGTTTTGTTCTACCAACAAAATATATTCATTATTCAGTCATATAAAACAGAGAAAACCGGCAAATTCTCACATTTAAGAAACTAGAACTAGTTAATGTTTGGCAAATTTGCCTGATAAATGACTTAATTAATCTGTTATCAAAATAGTTGCTGATTAATTTTCTGCCATCGTTTTAGCTTTATTTCAGTGTTCAGTGTCAGAAAACTGCATTAGCCAAATCAAACATCAAATTGGATCTCAGAAGTCAATGTCAGCTCAATGAAATTTTAATAAAATCACATTCAAGTAAAATCAACTCTGCCTGTATTTATTACGCTCTCTGTACTGGACAAGGTTATATCACCTAGGCTACGTTAAGCTCAGTGAGTTGTATGAACCATTGATAAACCCTTCTGTTATTCTGTCCTGTCATGTGATATCTCAGGGCCGTCCTGCCTGTCTTCTTTCTGTCCTCCTCGTCCATCTCTCCGCCGTCCTTGGCCTGTGTGCCCCCTCTCTTCCCTTGGCCCGCTGCTGATCAAAGCCCCTTTGAGGGTGCTGAGCGCGTCCAGAGCTGATAGTGATTTGATGATATGAGTACGCCCCTTCTTGTGTGATTAGACGGCGTGTGACAGGCGGCGTCGGCCCCATCAGCTCGCATTAAGCCCCGGCGCTGCGCTGCCACCACCGCTGCCGTTTTCATCTTTTAATGTTACACCTTCCTCACCAGCCGAATCAATTACCAGTGATTATGTTAGTGTCAAAGTCTTTAGCGCCAGGCTGAGCCCCGCCGCCGCCGCCTCCTCCTCCTCCTCCTCCTCCTCTTCATCGCTGTGTGGCCCAGAGGCCCAACAGAAGCCACACTATGCTGATCCCCAGTCAGAGCACTGCTGCTGCAGAGGGACAGCTTTACAGACAGCTCTAAGTTTAACCTTCCTCCTCAACAGAGCTGTGACAATGCAAGGAGAGTTTATTATGCCTGACAAAACTCCCACATGTAGGTTCTCCTCAGCGAGGAAGCTGCATAGCGATTAGCCCTATCATGTTCAATTGTGGATGTAACTGTCAGAGCTGGCATGGTGGTCTTGTTCTGTCTTTGGATTGAACATGGTTGCTTGAGAAGACCATGTTGTATACGTAATAAGAGATCACAGAGCCTTTGCTGCACCGCGCTTGTGTTTGCTGCTAAAAGGAGAATTTTCTATGCAAAATCTCTCCTCCACACTTTCCCATGTATCCCATCTCTTTTTCTCATGGGCTTTCCTCAATACAAATACACACTTGGCCTTGGATTTACTGGTGTTGCATAGTGTGTGTGTGTGTGGGGGGGGATTATTGCCACTGCAACAAACAGGGCAGCGAGGCTGCTCGTTAAAAACTCCTCTCGGCTGCAAGGCCACGGCTCTGGCTTTTCCACCTTTGTGAGTGTCAGTGCTTCGTCACACACTCACGTTCACACTCTTTCTGGAGTCTTTAAATATCATAACTCTGCAAATTTAGGATATAACACTTTCTGTAAAACACACACACATTGACATATGCTCTATCAACTGTTTGCTTGGAGTGTCTTTTCAAGTAAATAAACATCAGCTGCTCCATCATGTTCTCCACCTCCTTTCTGTTTACTCACATACATACTAGTGCTGAAACAAGCAGTATGGGTGGGTTCCATTCTGGTTGGTTCCTGTGAAGTCTCTCTAATGTTAAGTGAATATATAGGCTGTCTGGCACATTGAAATAACAGGTTTAAGAAGAGGAAGGAGTACTTTATTAATACCTCTTGGGGAAATTCAATTCTGATGTTATTTTATTACACACACATCGGAAATACACACACATGCACATACGGTAGTTGTGGAGAGATACCAGAGTGATGGGGCTGCCACATAGTCAGCGCTCCAAGCAGTAATGGGTCTTTGCTCAAGGAGGTGAACTCTGTAACATAGTCCATGTTGGACTTGAACCTGCCACCCTCCAGTTCCCAAACCAGTTTTACTTGGAGAATATGCAACTCCTGAAACTGACATAGAGAGAAGACGTATCACTCTGTTGGATTTGTTGGAACTACAGAAACACTCTGCGGTGTTACAGAGTGAATTTTCATCCCTCACAAATGATCTTTTGCTGAGTACAGACAATGGCCACAGAGAGCACTTTAACCAGAAAAAAGACAAGTTTAATTTTGGCTTGTCACCGAGTTACACTCGGAATTTTCATTCACATCTCTTGATATCAGAGGTCAAGGGACCCCATTGAAATTGGCCATGCCTGTTTTACACTCGCCAAGATTTAGCGTAACTTTGTACCGTTACTTATCGTTATTCCCGACATGGTTGGTACCAATGGATTCATTAGGTTTTCTAGTTTCATATGATACCAGTATCTTCACTCTAGCTATAAATGCCCGCTACAGCCTTTGAAAAAAGTAAAGTCGGCCGAAGGCGCCCTCACGGAGTGGAAGAGGTTAAAGCTAAACGTCAAATCAAATTTGATGAGGGATTTGAAAGGATCAGGATTCAATAAGCAGATTTGATAAAATTCCGTAGAACCCCAACAGTTAGTCATTTATTAAGTCATCTAGCAAGCAAGCATCTTTGCTTATTTCTCAAATGCAATTTGAAGAGGTCACCTTGATCTTTGGGAGCTGGTGATGGTGACATTTGACAGATCAAGACAATCAAAAGATTAATTGATAATTAAAAAAATATTAAAATGAGCAATGAATTGCAATCCTCCACCAAAGCCAGCTGTTTGCAGGAGATGAAAGCTGCAGTGTAGCTCCTGTCTTTCCATTAGCAGAGCACTCTGTGGAAATAAATCAAGGGTCAGGTTTGGAGTTGCCAGTTAGGATTAGAGTTTTTAAATTCAGCTGCTGTGCTTCTTTACTCGACAAGCCTCCGCTGTTGACAGGGGTGGAAGTTTGTTTGAGGTTTTTAAGATCTAATGTGTCCGCTCGCTATCTAAGATCGTTCCTTTGACTCGCTCTCGACCCTCCCTGCCTCTCCGTCTGCCCACCCACTCCTCCTATATGTTATCCAGTGTTGAGTGGTGGTAAGGAGAGATAGTAATCTGGTCTAGCCTTGGCACTCCCTCGCACTCTGGTCTCATTGAAGAAGATTGATGGCCCTCTTTCTGGAATGGCTGTTGTTTTGGACGGATAGAGAAAAAGATGGAGGCAGAGAAGTGGATTTAGAATGAAAAACTGAGCGAGTGGAGGGGGAGCAGGGGGAGGGGGGAGGCGGTGGTGGGGGAAAAAGAGAAATGAAGGTAGGGTGAATGATAGTTGTAAAAGATGGAGAAATGTGAGAGGAAATGTCAGCGTGGATGAGCTTGAGAGCTCATTAAATTTAGTTTGTACTTCATTGAGTGAGGGTATGCATCCACCTGTGATTGGTTTCAGATTCACACATCCTTCTTTTTTTCTCTCATGCACATGTGGGTTGTGGAATTGGCTGCACTTAATTTGCATGTCAGCAGGATTATATTTAAATGTCAGCTATTCTCTCAGGATGCAAAGCAGCCTGGGACGTGTTGTGATGGAGCGATTTTGTACATGTGTCTCATGTCTCTGCTGCATTAAAATGCTGTAGCCTTTAAGGTATCTGGTGTTCGGTATTAGTAGTCAGTGCTGCATTGCTGGGGGGAATTAGCAGCCCTTCATCCCTCCTCATGATGGGTCTATTGCTCGCTGTGTGGGCGGCACTGGGTTGATTGGCTGTGATGACAGTTATGCTCTTAATTGTGTCAGTTATTCTTCCTCTGTGGCTCTTTTGAATGTAGTGAAGCGCTTGATGTACCCCCCTGGTGTTTTGTTCCTTTCTGCATATTGGTCTTTTTAAGTTTCAGGAGCGATGAGACGTGGAGGAGCAAACCTTTCTTCTGCCACCTTAATTCTCCCCTCTTTTGACATTTTGTTTTATATTTTGGGCTACCCCCCATCTCTCCGTATCCCCCTCTGCCCTCTCCTTAATGTGTCTTCTCTCCCTTTTTTATTGTTCCTCTGTTTTTTGACAATTGTTTGAGGTGCTGTTCCACTCCTTTCTCTCTCTGTCTTTCTCGCTCTATTTCATCAGCCTGTTGTACATCGACCTATCTTTCATCCCGCCTCTCCCCCCTCGGTGTCTTGTCGGCTTTCTGCTTTCTATTTTCCCTGCTCTTGTATTTCTGTTTCCCACCTCCCCGTCTGGCAGCTCCATCCTCATTTTCTTTTTTTTCTCTCTTTTTCCCAGACGGACCGTGCTGTCTCATGATGCTCAGACATAGCTGAGGTCAACCAGTCAGGCCTTGGTGGCACGACTGGTTGGATTGTCTATTGTCATCTGTCCTCGTCTTAACTGACCACTTGAGACTGCCAGAGTCACAGGAGGGCAGGCGACACAGGACAGAGAAGACAGGAAGGGCATGAAGGCCGGGTCTCATCCTGCTTATCTAAACCGTTGATGGGGTTGTTACAAGCTACAGGTCATACCTCATTTCCTGTGGTCACAACCCAGTATGACACCTCTGACCGCTCTGTATATTGGACACAGAAAGTATAGACCACAAAAAAAACATTTTTAGCTCCAAAAAAAACAATGATGAAGATGTTAAAGTTGAGGACACAAAGTTGAGGGAAGTGATAGTTCAGAATATCATTCTCTCTGCAAAAACAGATTTTTTATCCACTAGGGGGCAGCACAAACAAGCTGTGAACACAACAATTACTTATTATTATCTTTTCTCCATCAACCCCTGAGGAAAATCTGTCTCTTTAGCTTCTAAATATTCCACTATGTTCAACTGCTGGTAGCTAACTTTGTCTGTGTACCATTTGTTGTTGAGCGGGTAGCTTGCAGTTGGTATTTAGAGTTGCCGTCAGATGCCTTCTACAGCCAAAAATGAGGTTCCAAGTGCGGCGAGAGTAAATCAAAACCGTTAATTTGTGGGCCCTAAAATCAATACAAAAAGCAGTAAAATTGTCTGTGGGTTCATTACTAGAGGTGACCCCTTTCATATACAGGTTGTCATGTGATCAATTGGTAATATGTAAAATAATCAATTATTGCCACTTCAAAGAAAGTCCTTACTTAAATACTTATTTGTGATTAGGAATCTATTCTTGATCTGATTTCTGGCAAAAACACTGACTAACTAACTAATACTGTTATATTGATTGTTTAGTCTATAAAATATGAAAGAAATAGTGAAAAGTTTAAAAGTTTTTTTAAATGACCATCACAAGTTCAGTGACTACGTTTACATGCACAAAATATTCAGTTTTTTTGTCCTTATTCGGAAAAAGTTAATATTCATACTAAGCTGTTTACATGGCTAATGAAAATAAATATTCCACTAATATTCCCGTTTACATGCAGCCATGCGTACTCCAATTAACGTAACCTGTGGCGGACTTGTTCCACCGTGCAAACACAGCCTCCCTCTTTCATTCCTTATACCGCCTTCTTGAAAAGATCGGCGTTGCGATATTTGCGCATATCCAAAAATCCTGTTGATATCCAAGTCTTTCATAATATTTAAAAGTAGGTGTGTTTCTCCTTCCGACCAGAAATGTGGGCTTTTCTTTTGGGAAGCATCTCTACAAACTGTCGGCTAGTCGGTTTGTGTACAACGAACGGAGCTGGCCGCAAACAGGCAAGAGGCTGCGTGTCGCTAACGGACATAAAAAACCCAATTTTATTCTCAATGTGATGTATACATGACTAAAGAATGCTCCTATTAAAACCCGAATAATATTGGCATATGTCTTAATCGGAAAATGCTCCATTCGGAATAAGGCCTTATTCAGAATATCAAACTGAAATGCTGTTTACGTGACCCCTATCAAATTCATAATGTTGTCGTATTTGGAATATTAGTGGAATATTAGTGTGCATGTAAACTTAGACAGTCTTTTTGAAGGTGAACTCTATTTTTCTGATTAACAGTCTGAAACCCCAAGATATTACATTAACAATCCTGTATGTGTGTAAATATACAACGTATATACTGTATATATATCTCTGTTGCGCGACTAATCAATCAGTAGATGAATCATTTCATCACAAGTTTCAATATTGTCAATGTCTTACTGCAACTGTAGAGGCAGCAATAAGCTGAAACTTGTAGGTTGCCAGGTTTTAATGTATAAAGCTGTGTATGCCAAGGCTGTGCGGTTATCTGAAAATATCCAGTATTCTCTTTTGGCATGGTTTGATACTCGCTGCATTCTGGAATGTGAAAAAAATAATTACTGAAGTTACAGTCTCGACTTTGACTGCTAAATGTCACAAATCAAAAGCAATAAAAACCGATTTATTGTACTGAAGGCGTGTTACAGGCAGGATGGTCAGTTCCCCATTCGCCTGTTGAAAATGTTTTATAAAACAAGGTTGGTATTAAATTGATTTTCTACAATGGGGCCTATTGATCCAGGTTGCATCTATTTTGTTGTCAAGTTTGGAGTGAGCGCTGCTTTGTTGAGTCAGTGATCACGTATTCATTTCAGGTGAGCTATTGATCAGACGATGCTGCTGTGCCCACACATGCACATCACAGAGACAGGCTCCCTTTTTGACATTTCTCTCAGGGCTCAACCTCTGTATTATGCATCTGATTGACATTTCCGTGATATGGATGTGTAAACATGTGGCTCTTAAGATATTTCATTCATTCATGTAGATCATCTCCTCTCTCTCTGTGAGGTAAAAGCCCACAGGCAGTTTGGATACTGGTCATGAATACAAAAGAGCGTAGCCTATTCTTTGTTCAGCACATCTGGGCCAAATTTAAGTTAATGTTTTAGTTTGTGTCAGAATTTATGTTCTTTTCTGTAGCCATAATTTCAAGTCATTCACGCCTGATTTAAAATGCAGTTTTGGACTTTATGAGCTGGGTATAAAAGAAAATGGACTCAAATCAGCCAGATATTTCTACTTTAAATGTCTTAAATTTCAGGCATCTTTATGGATTGGCTGTGTTATGAGCCCAACGAGCATCACTCTAGAATAATGGTTGGCCTCACACCACCAGCCGGCTCTGTGAAATCCTGTTGGTCTGCGGTTGGCAGGCATGTGGAGTGTGAGTAAGCGGTCATGTTTATTTAGGTAGAGGTGGTATTTGAAAGTGAATTAGACTTGGAGGATTTTAATGAGACTGCCAGAGCATACCTCTACGCTGGAGTTGAGTGCCACTGTGGGTCTGTTCTATCAGATGGTTGTGCTGTTATTGGGGTCTCCGCGGGGCCTTTATACATCACATTAACATGCAGCATCTACATCTGAATTATATCCACAAAGATTTTTATCCATATTTATGGGTCAGTGTAAATATACCCCAAGAAGTATTAAAGAAGCATTAAGCCTGCTTTGAATCTCATTGCTATAAGCACCGTCGTTTGATTTGTGGAAATGAGATTGCATTCCTTCATGGCTCTGTTTACACCTGTGGCTTAGCTTAGTTTGCCGTTTGGATACAGTCCAGATACAGTTTGTGTTTGGATTAGTGTTTTAATGCCGGGTGCAATTACGTAAGGAGGGCCCCGTTCCACTTTGTTCCGCCTCGCTGTGTAAACCTCACTACCTCTTCATAAAACATGTGTCTTTGTAATATCTTGTCACACACACACACACACACGTAAGCACACACACTCAAAAAATGTTCTGCATTCAAGTCTCCTACATAACAGATGCGCACACAAACAGTCAACTTGACAAGGAGTCTCTTGCAAGAATATGATAAGGCACTGGCTCACACCCACGCTTGCTCTCACAACAGTCTTGTTGATTCTTTCCGCTGTTTGCGTTTGCAGCTTGCCAAGAAGCTCAGGCTTTGGACAGACATGCAGTACTGACACACCTACAGACGGAGAGACCTGACGGACAGAGTCCAGCTGGCTGGTCATGGCAGCAGCAAGCGGAACAGATGTGTGAGGGACTTTGATCTAGGTGAGTACCAAATAGGGTGAGGATCTGGGGGAGGGAAGGGGGGGTATTGGTCTATACCAATATGAGGAAATAGCAAGTATACTGTGGAGGGGGGGCTGGGATCAGGGGTGTTAGAGACACTTTCAGCCGATGATACTGTTGTTGAATTTTAATGGCAAACATGAACGCGTTTTACTTAAAATGGTGTATGTAAGTCCTGCAAAGGTCTTAGAAATGTTTTAACTCAAGACCTTGTTTTAGTTTAAGTGTTAAACTAGCTCCTAACTACTGTATTTCATATATATTTCAGTCTCCCTGGTGCCATGTGTTCTGCACTGATTTGTCAGTCAAGGCATACAAACCAATAGATCATTTTACAGTTTGCAAACAATGACGTACGTAAGTGTGCGCAGACTGCACGTGCAGTTTGGCAACGGAAGTACGGCATAGTGCAATAGCATGTCAAGCTATGCAAGGGCATTAACCACCAAAGATCACGAATGCAACCTAAAGATATTGACTTTCCAGATCCATGTGTGCTTTTAGTGAGTGGGTAGAAGACATTAGCAAGCGGCCATATATACAGTGGCCAGATAGAGAGTTTTAAAATCTGCGCTACAAACACAAGCATTTTCAATCGTGTCCTCCTCATTCCAGTGGTAGTCAACAGGTTTAATAGCTTACAGCCATAGACGCTGCCAGTGTTTTGGTTTAATAAGTTAACAAGTTAACTGGTGACTCAGCCGAATGCGTCATGGTTGCTCGTAGCGATGGCAGCTGTTGAAAACGGAAAATGTAGGCGTTCACGTAAAAGCCTTCAATCAATTTTAAATACATACTCATCTGTGTTTATTATGAACGCCAACTATTTACGTAAGTTATTACAAGCAACCACGGAAGGACGCATTCGGCTGAAAGTTATGAGCTAATACAGTTGCTCGTTAAACCGAAACACTTTTTGCTCTGAAACAGTCGTGATCCTGTCTAAATTCTGTAGAACTTTTGTCCACTGTTAGAATATCGATTATCACAACCAAACACCCAACAACCAGACGTTTTGATGCTGATAACAGTTTTAATTACTTTCTACTTTCGTTGCCAACATGCATGTGCATATTTTTGATGACGTCAGCTGTAAAAGGGTCTACAGTTAATTTGTCATGGAAAATAACGAGTTGCTAAGTTGTAGCTCAGTAGTTTTTCTTAAGCAAACTAAGTTTTTTTTTTGCTTTTTGAGACGCGTACACCTATTCTCAGATGGCTCGCGTTGAACCAAATAGTGGGTAAAAAGGAAATTGATGGTCCAGAATGAGAAATAAGGTAGATGGTTTGAATAGAAAACACAAACCTTCAAAAAGAATGAAGGTGACAGAAGATCTGAAGGCCACCAGTGGAGTAGCAAGAGAACAGAGGATGCTGCAGACACTTGATCATATAAATGGCAGCTGGTAAGAAGTTTGAGGTAGTATTCAGCCGTCATTTAAAAGTGGAAATATCACCCAGTTCTAATAAAAGACTAAAAAGTGAGAAAAGAGGAAGGAGATCAGGTTTGTAGAAGGGGAAATGAGGGCGGAGGCATGGAGGATGTGTTAAGATGAGAAGCCAAAAAAAAAAAAAGAACAATAAAATATATCCTTCAGGGGAAATTATGTGGGCCTGTGTGTTTCATGCCTCCCCCGAAAACTTTTCCATGTTAATTAGGTAATGCAAAACTAGCAAGAACAGCAAGACAGCAAGAAAGCAGGAGCAAAAGCTAGATGAAAAGACACGCACTCTATTCAGTTAGAGGCCAGAAGACACACATTTTTGTGTGTGCTGAGAGGAGAAAATAGTAAATGATAGTGAATTATTGATGTGACATACTGGCCTGCTGGTGTGTACAGGTTTGTCTGCAGTTTCATTGTTTATTCAAACGTTTAACAAAGTGAATCTTTTATTTTTCGGTTTAAAAGGTAAACGTAGAGCAAACGTAGAGACACGAGAGATTCCGGGACGCAGTTCAAATCTATTCTCCACGTTCCCACATGTTCGGTGTGTGATTTACCTTCATATATTCAAAGTGAAACTAGCATTTCACTTGGCAGTGTCTTCTAACATCAGCGTTGCTGCAGTGCATATATCCATGAAAATTAAATCTGTGTGTGGGATTTGTTGAGAACTGCTGGGATATTTTAATCACCTCCTTTCTATATTATCATACATACAGAGCATCATGCAGAATCAACAGGAATATGGTTTTGCAGATGTACACGTGAGGCAGTGCATGTGATATTGGATTTCTTGATTGTGACTCAATTTATGTTCTCTTGGGGAAACTACTATTATTACTAGATGTGTGTGTGCGCCTGTATACGCGAGTGAAAGACGGTCCTTGCTGACCCTGCAGTTACAGCCAATTTGCTGTGATCACAGTGACAAGTGTCTCCATATACAGTAGATACTTAGTAATTAGCTAAGAGGAGATGGAGAAAGGTTGGATTTGGTGGGGCATTAGAGGACCTGTCAGAGCGCCCCACTCATCTTACCCCCCCAAAATCTGTCAAGAGGCTTGTCTGGGGCCTGTCCCCCCCCCGCCCCCCCCCCAGTCCCCTCCCTCACACTTGGCTGCTCCAGTTAATTGAAGCCACTTCAGATCAGTCAGAGGAGCTGGATCTGCACGCCTGAGCAGACCACGGCGCTCACCTGACCCGTCAGTCACTACTGCCAGCTGCCTGCCACACACAACCACATCCCAACACATCGTTCTCTTTCACATTTATAACCTCAGGAAGCAGCAGGAATCCCAGGGAGACGCTTAGCGTCACACCCATCCAAACCCTCCTCAATGTCCGTCCCAGTTGTAGTCTAAACTAGGGTGCATTTGTCAGTGTTTAAGAAGTGTATTATTTAAAGAGGACCTATTATGCTTTTCTGCTTTTTGTTGTTATATCGTTTTTCGTGCCTGTAAAAGGTCTGCAAAGCTACAAAACCCAAAGTCCACGCCAAAGGGAGTTACTCTCCCCCACAGAAACACTGCTCCTGAACTGCCTGAGACTCCTTGATTGAAGTCCTGCTTTTTTTCCGCAACATGGTGATGTCACCGAGTAACACATTCGCATATTACCTGCCTAGCGGCTAGTTTGGCACGCCCTCATACAAAGCTAGTTTGAGCGGAGCTTCAGCGGAGTCCGAAGAGTTTGGTTCTGTTGACCATTCAGAGCAGACTGGGCTTTTTCGGGCAGGAGCTCAAACAGAGCATTTCAGACAGAGGGTGAAAAGAGGTGCTGCAGCATGTAAACATGTTCTAGTAGAAACTCAAAATACAAGTTTGCACTTGAAAGTGAGCATAACAGGTCCCCTTAAAACCCTTGAGCTTTTAGTTTCTTTCATTTAAGCAGGTGAGAGTGGTGGCTTTTAAACTCAAATAATAACCGTCCAGAGATATCCGCAAATGTGTACCTGAAATAGGAGTTAGACCTTTATCTTCAAAGAGTGACCCTGAAATACAGTTTTATGGCTATAAGGAGACGGATGTTGTCATCTGATAACCAGTGGTTACTCATGCTTGAAAAGCCAAGCAAAACAAAATGAGCCAAGGGCAAACTTGCACTCAAGATGCATTGAAATGCTTTTTCAATACATTTCCAAACTCTGCAAAAGAGCAGACGAGAAGTGTTAAAGCTCAGTGCAAACAAAGAGCCAAGTCTGCAAGTGCACAAAGCTGAGCTGAAGCGACACGGACTGCAATTGGATTTGTTTGGACTAATTTGCCTGCCGCATGGCTTTTGTTGATATATTACGGCCGAATTGAAAATTGTATGTGGTTATCATAAAAGCAGCCAATTCATGAATGCAACAAAGCAACTACTTGTCCCCTGATTTGGACCAAAACAAGCTGAGTAAGGTTTGCAAAGGCCAGAAAAGTGATACTGTGGAAGAAACAAGCAATGCTGTAATTCTTCTTGTGAGGGCAATGTCACAGTTCTCCTGGAGCAGGCAAGTGGCTCAGTGCCTTGCTTACTGACACATCAGGAGGGCGGATGTTCGCTGACTGTTTGCACCATAGACTGTATATAAAGATGGATGGATAGGTCATAAATCCCGACCCTCCATTTTAGCGGATGGGACATGGATCAAACTAAAAAGTCAAAGTACACATGAAATACCTTATTCCCAAAGATAGTTTCTGTCATTTTAGGCAGTTCTTATCATTCTTAACATCATTTTGATGCTATAAAAAGAGGGTGGGACGTCATGATTGACAGATGTGATTGACAGCTGCTCTGAGTGAAGTAGTCGCGCAGCTGGAGGCTCGGGAATCATACGAGAGACGACGCTTTCCATAAATGAGTCTGTGTAGTAGAACATGTGTCTATTTGATCATAAATGTAGTTATAGAGTTATTATGGTTAGTTGTTGTGTCTTTCTAGCCAATCAGCTACCGTGGTGTTAACGTAGTAGATAGGTGGCTCACGCTAACAAGCTGCGCCGTGCTCAGCTCGTGATGGCTCGGACGAATGTGCGCGCAGGACCTCGATATCATGGCTCCGGCCCTCCGATCACTACTGGGCAGACTCTGGTTCCAAATGACGTCAAAATCTTAAGATGGCAGCTCCCGTATCCCGGATATTTTGGCTTCACTTTTGTACAGGAAGTGGAGATGCGTCATCCATCTATATACAGTCTATGATTTGCACCTACAGGTCTTCCAGTTGTTGAGGGATCGTCCCTTTGTTGCACTAAAAGGGGAAACTTTTCTATGTGACATCCTGCAGGAATTCTGCAGCATAATAGTTTCCTCTTGAGTACTGTGCTCCTGTGTTGGTTCTGCAACGCTGCCTTCCATAACACTGAACACTGGGGATGTGTGAAGTTGAACCACAGGGAATAGATCTTTTTGAGACAACCCACTCGGGAGTGAACATCTAAAATGAGAAGTGGAGCCTGTGTATTGTTTTAAATGCCAGGCTTCTCCTCATTCGGCGCGCCTTCTTGTGCGAGCCTTTAGTTGTAGCTCAGTCAGCTGACATTTAATGCTCAGCCATTACGTACTCCGCCGCTGCTTTAGTATAGGCCTAGTTGTTACCGGCATGAATATGAGCAGACAGATGTGACAGCTGGCCAGCCATATGTGACAAGCCTTTTAGATCTTTACGCCTTAATTATTCCTTCCCTCGGGACCAATATTGACATTTTAGGTCTTAACACTCAGACCTTACAAACTGCCAGCCTCCAGTTGGCATTATGTCTCTTGGCAACCCGCGAGCAGACCGAGAAAGGTGCTTGAAAAGTGCTCACAGCTAAATTCATTTGTCAGCTGTGGTGTTTTCAAATTCATCAGTGTTATAAAAATCACTGTGTGTTGTTTTCTGATAAGTAGCTGTGTCAAAGGTTTTCTTCTGTTTTTTCTTAATGAAGTTTTTGTGGGAGTTTTTCTTAATTTTCAGTGAGGGTCTGAGGTTGGAAGGCGTTGTTTTAATTTATTTTCATAGTGTGGGCGTTGAGAAACCCTTGGAGACTTGCTGTGATTAGAGGCTACACAAATAAAATTGACTTATCTAATAACTGGAAGTGGAAGTTGAATTATTTCGAACACTGTATCTATAATTATCTAATCTTGCCTGCAATTTTCACACGGCTCCAATAATCCTGCTGCAGCATGCAAGTGATATTTTATTTTATCTCGATGATGTCACACCACAGGAGAGCAAATTCATGGTTTCTACGCTGAATGAGCTGCCGCAATCTCTTTTGAAGATTTGACGTGTGTATTTATCACGCTGTTGTATAAGCGCTGCTCACAGGAATGAAGGCAACTTTGTCATTTTTCTCCGTGAATCTTTTTCCTCTCTGCGTCTCTATTCCCCTCGCTGTGCGTCTCACCCGGGTCGTACCACACATTTTCATTTCTCTTGTTATCCCAGGTTCTAATTTCAGTTGCCGCGGCAACCCTGCGGCTCCCTCCACTTATTCCTCCTCCCTCGTCTCTCTAAGCTCCTTGTTAAGCATGGCAGAGCTGGTCAATGATTGTTTTATTTATATTTTTCGTCTGGTAGGGTTCCTTTCGATGGGACCACACAAGTCTGGCTTTCTTTCTACTGTATTTTCGTTACATATCTTTCTTGCTTACTTGTTTGCTTTCTTCTTTTTCTTGTTTTGTTGCAGTCTGTCCTTGTGTTGTTTTTCTCATGACACTGCAGACTGCCACTGTTAGCTGTCAGTCGTGCAGTAAATTGTGGTCACTCAAGGACACTAGGTGGGCCGTGGCTGCTTATCCAATGCCATACTTGGAGGCAAATTAGTTTGCTCAGTGTGCCTTGTCTGATTGTTTGCTTCTATGCAGATCAAGTTGAAATGGAGTTCAGCCAAACTGTTTGTTCATCAGTAAAAATGTGCTCATTTGTAGCTTACTTATTGTAAGGGATGCATAATATAAAACTGTTTACAAATATCTGATAACTTTGCTATAATTCCCATGGTTATATTTAATTCATTGCAATGCCACCATATGCTTAGTCTCCACTTGTTATAGCTACTTTGACTGTAATGTTTTGTGCAGATTTAGACGTTTTGCTAAAAACACTGCTGTTTTAGTATCTGCCCTGATTTATTATTAATCACTACAGTACATCGTTTCAGTGTCTGCATTCACTTACTGTAAAGCAGATGAGCACAAATGAACTGAAATGTACAGCAGAAGATTCAATTTGTGAAAAACATGTTGTCCTTTTTTCTACAGCAGCTGCAACCCTGAAAGCTTTTCTGTGAGATGCCGACTTGAAAACAAGCTATTGTAAACAGGGAAATTAGAATTGTGTAGTATTTGTCAAGTTTAAACAAATGGATGAATCTGTTTAAAGCTTAAAAACAAGAGGAAATATGTGCCCAATGCACTTTTAACTAACTAATGAATCATAAACACATCAGATTCACGCTATTTAGCAGCTGTAATTTTAATATTCGTCACAATTTTTTGGACACCTCTACATGGTAGCTTAAAGTCAGATTGACAAACTAAAAGAGCAGTATAATATAGATGTACCCTGGGACTGGACAGTTTGATGCTTGTTTATTTCTCAGCAGAAATTCTTCTCACTTTTTTTTTTCTTTCCTTCCTTGTCTCCTATTGTTCATCCTTCCCTCCCTCACTGTCTGTTTTTCTTCCTTCCACACTTATCTCTTAATAACATCTCTGAAACTGTTATACTGTAGATATCATTCTGTTATATCTGTAGATAATGCCAACAAATGACCACACCACGATGTTTAAAACTGCGGGTCTTCACATTCTTTAAATGGTAATACAGTGCAGCGCTCTTGGAGTGAATATCAACAACAGGAAATTATTCTAAACTGCAAAGCTTTATGTAGAGATTAACCGATACCATCTTTTCTATCCTGATACCGATTCCAATACCTGAACTGCTGGTATGGATCTGATACCAGTGTGTTAAATACAAACAAAACAACCCGTCACTATCCATCTGCAGCCGTTCTATATTTCTACTAGTGGAAGTTGTTTCACTGGGTATACTATATATATATACTGTATATATAGTATACCCAGTTTTACTGATGCACTTTCCAGTGTAAAATATTGCCAAATGCCGACATTTTGCTAGCTCTGGCTAACGTTACACTCTCCGCTAGCATCTGCCCGATTGGTACTGCCCATGTGCAACTCTCAACAGAGATGGGAAGGAAGCGAGATGGCTCACTCGTTAGCTCGTTAGCATCATCAGTTTCGGATTGAGAGTTGCACATGCTCAGTACCGATAGGGCAGGATGTACGGATTGGGTAGCGAGTGACACATGTTTTTGTTGTTCCTGCGTAACATAAATTAGCTGATAAATAATATGATAATGTGATATCGGATTGGTGCAAACAGTAGACTTGCGTACTCGCCGATACCCAATCCAGCATTTTAGGCAGCATGAATGATGGCGTCTCACAGTCAACACTACATAGAAATGTTGGCATTTGGAAATTCTTTGAATGACTGAAGAAAACGACTCTTTCGGTTACTTCAGTAACTTCTTCAAGACAAGTCCATCTTGCTTATCCAAAGTTACAGGGACTGGAATTGGATTTGTTTTGACACCTGTCTTCCTTGTTTGCTTCGCTTTCTCAGTTTCTGTCTGTCAGGATGTTCCTGCTTCTTTTTTTCTTACTCTTTTTCTCATTGGTCATAGTATTTTGTGGACAAAACCTGTTTGTGTTTAGAAGCGTCAGTGTAAGAAAAAGGCAGGTCCTTCCACCTTTTCATTTTTGCTTTTGCTACTCTTCCTTTATTAAAATCTCCTACTATCTTTATATATCTTTGATACATTTATATATTCAACATGGTCTAAGATAAATGCTGTCTGGCTCCCTACTGTGTTTTTCCCTTTGTTCTTTCTCTGTTTATCTGCCTCTGTCCCTCCGTCCATCACTGTCTGTTGTTGCCACCATGTTGGCATCTGCCGGAGCAGAGAAAGCCTCTCTGGTGCTTTTGATCGGCCGTTCAGAGATGGGAATGTGTCCGCCCGACTCAAATGACTTCATTAGAGAGTGATAATCTCAGAGGGGGTCGCCACCAAAGGCAGCCTGATGCGACTGATTTGTCAGTGCCATTTAGACAAAAGATAAAACGTGTTTAATAGTTAACACGAGTAATTTCAAATGGCAGAATAGGCAGAGAAGATGAGTTTTAGGGCTGGAAGTTTGGTATAGTGACAGGAGTGCTCTCAGAGATAGTGAAAGAGAGGTTGATGAATTAGGAAGGCTTGGATTCTGAGCATAACTGTTGGTCACGGTCCCAGATTCACTGCAGAGATCTGAAATGTCACCGTGTGTGTGTGTGTGTGTTTGTGTTTATGGTAGTCTAGCAGCTTTATCTTCGTGGCATTTCCTGCTTTCAGAACCAACTACGACACCATCTGATGACCCTCCAAAAGGCTCAGCGCAAAGAATATTGAGGGGAACACATGTAACCTTAACATGAATTAGGAAAGCTTGGATTCGGAGGGTGACACAAAGGGTTGTGTCACCTTTACCAACACCAGCAGCTATTTTGAGGGCGTTATCTTAATAGTGTTTGTTGTGGGAGTTCGGATTTGATTCCCCCATGCTGGCTTTTCTGTGAGCCCCTGTGTGCAGGTAATGAACTGATCTCAAATCAGACTGCTGGCTGATTAATACAGATGATATGACACATTCACAGTCGTCTGGCATCAGCTCGTGCCTGCATCTTTGCAGTCGTTTCCACTTCAGCACTGCGAGGATCGAGGTTGGCATTTAGGTGCCAGCAGCCAAACAGAGACGTACGACTGCAAGCACTCACCGCCCACCACTATCTCAACTACGGTTCTTCAGGGACTGAATATGGAAAATGTCACCTGAAAATTATATGTAAATATTGAAACTGTTGAGATTTTAGCATTTTTAATGTCGTATATATCCTAAAGAGAAAGTCACAGTGATAGTAGTGTCATTGAAACGACATTAACATACCGTACGCCACACAAATGGGATATACTTCTACTTTTTAATTATGCATAATTAGCTAACAATGTGAGCAATATGTACAGGCTCATGCTCATTCATCTGAATTATTTGCGATGGGAGTAGCAGTGAAATCTAATCAGTACAAGTTTTTCTTATGATTTTATTTTAAAAGTTTCCTCTTTTTTTAATTTTATTTTTACTCTTAATGGTTCATCTGACCAGCAACATTTTTTTTCTACTGGCAATAACCTTTTTACTATCAAGGCTGTGGGTTTGACACTTTTCAGAGTGAGACGGCTCATTTTCAGCCCTCACTGTATAATGTATGTGCTCTTTAATGTATAGATAACAATGTATAAAAGGTGAGGAGATCACTGTTGGGTTGAAAAAAATCCATCTTTTATGAATTAAATGGAGAGCATTTAAAATTCTCTCTGAATATAAATGAATGTGTCCATGTGTGTATGTGTGTGTGTAAATGTGGTAATTGGGAGGCAGAGTGACGTTGGGGCACACGAAGGAGTAACCCTTGTCGTACCAAGTACAACCGATGGATAGAACTGAACTTATTAGCGCAGCTACCTTTCCTCTCCCTTCCTCTCACTGAAAAGAGCAACAGCAAAGCAATAAGACAGAGAGCACCGTGTGCACCTGTCTCCCGTCTCCAAAACTCCTCAACGGTCTGTGAGACTCTGCCAGTGAATATATATGAATTCTGTATCTGTAGTGAATGGGAATGAAAAACCCTCGTAGTTGACAAATTATGTGGTAAATAATGAGATAGATGCATTCACTCATTAAATTAAATATAAAATATCTCTGGTTGTGTAACCATCAGATAGTGAATTAAATTATTACTTAGCGCATGTCTTTGTTTCCTTCTTTGGATGTTATGAAATACGGCCTCAAATCAGTAGACAGCAAAGGAGAACAACACCTTGTCTTGTATTTCAGAGTTTCTGAAGACTTCACACCTTTTGTTGTTGATGTGTACTCCGAGTCTCTACATTCAGGATGCCAATTTGTTCATTTCAGTAGAGGTGATGGAAACACCTAATTGCGTTTTACATTTTGCAGCATTTCAAACATCAGTTTGGAGTTTGCTTGACATTTGAGTTCTTGTATGTGTGATATTTTTATTACTTCTAATGGACACCATGTTCACTTTAGAACTTCACATAGAAACATCTTAATAAATATATAAATAATAATAAAAAATCAGTTTTTATGATGTGATATGCTATGGTTGGTTTGTTTAAGTTTAGGCACAATAAGGGAAAAATGATGGACCATTGTTTGGTTAACTTAGTTAAAGGTTCAGTGTGGTGGGTCTGGCGGCATCTAACTGTGAGTTTGAAGATTGCCACCAACTGAAACTACTGCACAAAAACATGAAAACGTGAATGGCCCTATCTAGAGCCAGTGTTTGGTTTTTCCGTTCTGGGCTACTGTACAAACATGGCAGCCGGCTCCGTATGTAGATATAAACGGCTCATTCTAAGGCAACGAAAACAGCGATTCTTATTTTTCAGGTGATTATACACTAAAGAAAACAAACTTTATCGGTACTTTACTTGAGTTTTTATACTTCTGTCAACTTTCACTTTTACTCCACTACATTTCCTAAATAAAACGTGTACTTTTACTCCGTTACATTTCCCCTCAGCATCTTTTCTTTACCCTTTACTATTGCAAGGAAGCAGGTTTGTTGAATCAGTGGTCCTAACTTGCAAGTTACATCATTCACAAGATGGCCAAGTGCAAACAAAGTGCTGTCAAAGCCAAAAGTTAAGTTTCGATTTCCGCTCAAGTCCAGGCAGACTGCATGTCAGATCATGCTACTTGCGAAGGAAAAACTAGAATTCGTTCTTTAAATCCTTTAAGTTTTGGAGACCTCGTTTTTCTTCAAGTGTAATGTAGCCTCCATTTTTAAGGTGGTGTACATGTTAAGAGGAATAATAAGGGCACGGTCACACATGCACGAATGTAGACACACTTTTACTCAAGTAATATTCTAATTGGTGACTTTAACTTATACTAAAGTCATTTTCTGGTTAGATATCTGTACTTTTACTCAAGTGTGGCTTTCAGGTACTTCAACCCCCACTGGTCATAATTCCCACGGCGGCTAGAGGGCACCTGAACGTTAACATAATGTTGTCTTGGTGCATTTGCTGAAACAAGTGATTCTGTTATTTTTCTTTGGAGGACAGTCTCAACAAAGGATGACCCAGGACCACCGTTGTCGGTGACCCTGTACGGCGGCTCCCTGCTTCAGTGGTTACTGCTGAGTGGTCTCAAATATGAGATAGAGATTAGATGTGACACCTGGTCAGAAGCAGGAATATTGTCCCCTCAGGTGAAGATAGGCAGCCTCTCCCCCTCACAGTGTTAGATCGCCCTTGATCCCCATATTTCAGCACAGTGAGATGGCAGTATGACAAGTTAAGTGAACAGTTGATCTTAATTGGCTCCTCTTCAGTCTGTGTGTGTGGATCCACTTTGGTTTGAAGTACATTATGCTAATGGCAAGACCAACAGTACACTCTTAGAAATAAGGCTTCCAACAGGGTTCTTCCTGAAAGGCTGATGTTCTACCCAGAACCATTTGCTTCTAAAGAATTTTTTTGATGAAAGGGTTTTTCAAGGGTCCTTTGTAAGACTAAGGGTTCCGTTAAGAACCCTTTTCATCCAAAGAATCCTTCCTGGAAGAAAGAATTCCTCAAGGATTGTTGAAAGCATAGTTGTTAAAATATCATCCCAGCCGCACCCCCAAAAACTGTGATTCTGAAACATGATTGTTGTCCTATGGGGACAAGCCAAAGAACCCAATATGGTTCTAGTTAGCACCTTTATTTCTAAGAGCAGGGCTCAACAATAAGGAATGCACACCTGCACGGAGCAAGTAAAATTCCACGTCGGGCTACTAAATAAAATAAACTTCCATCTTTACAGGAAACAACTTGGATAGGTTTAGGCAACAAAACTACTTAGTTTAGGAAAAGATCGTGGTTTGTGTTAACATAACTTCAAAAGTGCCGTAACTTAAGTACGGAAGTTACTACTAACAACAATTGCCATTTTTTTTTTTACCTAGTCAAATGACCACGGCAAACCATTCAATGTCCATGCTACTCCTGTTCTATTTCTATAGTAGGGACACATCTACAGTACTTAACAAAAATACTTTTCATTGATATTCATTTCATTGAAAGTGTCTTGAAACAAGATACCAAATCTGGTACACCTTGCTGTCAATCATGCCTTCTTTATTTGAGGATACATTCAGCAAATTCTTTTTTTATGTCTCTCTCTTTGCTCCTTTTTTCCTCCAAAAACAGTGAACTTTAATGGAGATCCACACCAAGTTTGCCCACAATACTCTTCTTTTTCTCTTGCCCACATGACTCACTCTGTTTAAAATGACATCTCACAAATTCAGTGACTTGTACTGCTGCCGGCACAGTTCGTCATTATAATTGTTGGAAAGTAGGGAGGAGATGTTGAGGAGAAAAGGGAGTAAAACCTCACTCTGTCTGAAACCCCTACCTTATTTACTCATCCACTATTGTCCACATATTAAACACTCAATTGTTTTGAGATTTCAGACACTAATCATGCATCATTATTTTGTGTCACCATTGTCATCTTAGGAGCATCAGTGAACCGTTGAATTCTACATTTCTTGTTCCACCGAGGGATTGTTTTTATGGCTTTATAGTACATAAACAGATAGTCATAGAATTCAGACTCTCAGATGAAATGGCTGAATGTAAGTATGCTACACTTGGTAGCAAATAGGGAGCGATTCTGGACAAAGCACCGTCGTGGAGGGGGGGAGCGTGAAGGGAAGATGAAATTGTCCCTCACTGAAATGCCTTTATATGTATTTGGGGATAGAATGGAAGCAGTTTTACCTAAGGCGACATTCCTGTGCCAAAGCAAGCTCAAACTGTAATTAAAATGGAAACAACATGGGGAAAAGGTTGGTGACCTGAGTCTGACATGGTCTTAACCTTTATATTTGAAATTCTAATCATGTCATGAACATTGAATCAATTTTTGTACAATGCTGTTGTATTTGCTGTTTGAAATGTCATCACAACTACAAGTTCTGATTTCTTAGGAAATCAGTAGAATATCAGGCTGGATTCAGAGTGCATTGTAGTTATTTATGTTTTATAAAGCTCAGCAGCAACAAATATTCATTATAGGACCCCTTATTCTACTCGGTAGACAACGTTCTGTGAGTATACAAACTATTTCTGTGTTTGTACATTCTTTGGATGTAAGAAACAATTCTTACTTGACACTTTTTGCTCAGTATTTCAGAGATAACTGATATCTAAGTAAATGTGTTTTATATTGCATACAGTATCGTCATTAATAACCATAGACTGTATATAAAAAGTGGACGTAGTCACTGTGACGTCGGACTACGGTTTGGAAGCCGTCTTGGTTTTTGTCCGTCGCCATCTTGGGTTTTTGCAACCAGAGATGACACAAGAAGGTGGAGCTAAGTACAACCGAACGCTTTAGGACATTTTTAGGTGAAACTGAAAACACTGTGAAAGGGTTCAAGTTGTAAGACGAAAACACAGACAACTCCCAAATCGGACAAGGCCGTGGTAGCGACCTGACAATCACAAGGTAGCTACGCCCTAAAGCATACCCTGCTTTATGGTCAATTTGACTCTAAATGGGACCATAATTTACTAAATGAACATCATGCTGTATTGAAGAAGACTTGAAACTAGCGATTGAGACCATAAACTCATGTTTACAATGTTTACTGAGGTAATAAATCAAGTGAGAAGTAGGGTCATTTTCTCATAGACTTCTATACAATCAAACTTCTTTTTGCAACCAGAGGAGTCGCCCCCTGCTGGCTATTAGAAAGAATGCAAGTTTAAGGCACTTCAGCATTGGCTTCACTTTTCAGACCCCGGAGGTTGCCGCCTGTTCATAAGCCACAGTCAGGTTCACTTATTTTCTATTCTTATGGATGAAATATCTTGTTTTGGTTCCTGCTTTGGTGTATAAAAGCTGAAACCTGTCGGACAATAAAGGCATTGACTGAGTGCACACATGATGTCCAACAACACTCTGTGATAAGAGAAGGATCAGAGGAGATTAGACAAGCGGAGGGGATAAAGATAGAGCTAAAGACAGGCTTTGTTTTTGGCCCCCTTATGAGTCAGGGCTCCTGCTAATTACCAAGCTCTCTGGTCCTTGCTAAATGTGTTTGAAATCCACTGGATGCAGATAATTGAGCTGGAAATGTGTTACATGACAAAGTCACGCTGAAGGACAACCACTAAAAAAGGCCTCCTCTCCCACGTCCCCCCTGTTTTCTCTGTCAGGCACACTTTTGAAATAAAACTCCCCCCGAATCATTCATTCCACAGCGTTGGTCTTTGTTCTTTGCTGAGATTGAAGCTTAGGGGATGTTTGAGCCACCTATTGTGATAAGCTACAGTCAAATCAGAGACGGGCCAATGGTGAATGTGTCAGACAGCCCTGTGTTTTCTTGTTGCCGAAATAATTGCTTTTAGTCTTCAGTTTAGGGATAGATCCTTCACACATCATCATTGCAAAGGAGAAAAATGTTTTATAGCCACAGGCTTGATGTGTCTGTCCATGCATCTCAAGTTTTATCTCTCAGCTAAGCAGTCGCTTGTACTTGTAGCCTAAATCTCAAATTGATTTCAGCGCTTCATATGAATATTGATTTACTGGCTTGGATACATTGATCCCGGGCAGAGATGGGCCTCCCCTGAGAGTGTTGGAGTAAAGTGAAAACAAGGTGAAGAGAGACTCCTCGTCGTTCTATTTGCATTTTAATTATAAATTGCATCATTGCACTGAGTGCGTTAACAAAACAACTCCCTCTCCCTCCATTCATACCTCCCTTTTGCTCCAAGCTCGGCTTACTTCATGAGAATGAAACTTCATGCGGAGACGCCTCTGCAGGGCTGAAAATAAAAAGGCAGGGTAATAATACGTAAGAGCAAATCCAGAAGTCGTGTGGATGAAGGTGAAAGAAACTCTACCTCAGTGGGTGCATGCAAACGCTGTTGCACATACAGTATATTGTTCCCTAGCAGCTTAGTTCAGACTGAGGGGAGGAAGAAATATATTGTCAAAAAAAGATATTTATTTTGATGGTTAGACAGACTTTGCTCTGTTTGAGTGGGCGTCTGTGTTGCAAAAGAATACACAGAGTGAGAGCGAGCTGTGGACTTGCTTCAGCCAGTATCATTTTGTCATTTAGAAAGCACTTTTCTGTTGTTATCTTGGCTACATGGAGCCCACTGTGGTTTGATGTCTGCCTCAGAGTATATCATTTATATTTTTTTCCAAGTCTCAAATTTTCACAGTGGATTTGGCTCTTTCTGCCGTGTGTTTGTGTGTGTGTATCTACACTTATGTAGAAGTGTTGGTATGTTGAAATCGTGTCTAAGGACAAAAGTGTAGATTGAAAGGCTTTATATGCGGGACTTAAAGCTCCAGTCTGGATTTTTCACAGGATGGCATTATGTTTATGTACACACATGTACACATCCAGCTTTATCTAAGGGTTTTATGTAGAAACCACATGCAAAACTGTCAAGTGAGTACAGCAGCTGTGCAGAAAAGTGTGTCTATCAAATGAGCCCTTTATCTTTCTTGCAGGTTGGTCTTTTTGAAGATGTAATATCGGATGTTTCAAGCTGAGTATGCAAAATATTATGTATGCAGATAGATTGATTTGCATGTGTAATTTGATAAGACTGAAAGTCATTGCGGTAAACAGGCTGTTCTCATACACCTTTTGTAGCTATACTTACGAAAAGGAATGCACTGTAATTTGTATACATCCCATGAAGATCATGTATTTACTTAACAGACATTCATTCACAGATTGCTGCTTTGTGGCAAAATATGTAAACTTTACAGAGACCAAGTGTTCGACATTTTGTAAATATGGTTTTAATGTTGTGTTGGAGCTGCTCTTTTGCTTGTGTCTAGATTTAGACTTTTTGGGACTTTTATATACTCAATAAAGCCTGGACTTGTTAATGTGTCGAAACAGTGCACAATGAACACACTACAAAACAAACTGGTAGCTGCAGATTTTTGAAAATGGCGGTCGATGCCGTCCTGTGAATCATGAGTAGCCTACTTGACCAGTCAGAAATGTTCAGCGCTGCAAGCCCCATCCCGAAAGTTCCTGTACTTTTGGAAAGTATTACCCCTTGACCAGGGCCTTTTTTGGAGGTAAATTGTCCCTGGAAAATGTCCCCGGAACTTAATTTAGACCCTGGGGCCAGTTTCATAAAAATAGACCTAGTCTTTGTCTTAAATAAAACTTTAAGTCAGACTTGCGGTTGCTATAGACACTTAAATGTACCTGTTTCATTTATCTTCCCCATAGGTGACAGATGTTCAGAAACAATTCAAGAACATGCTACTAGACTCCAAAATAGGATAAACAGTTGAAATAGTTTACTAACTGACCTTCAAACAGATTGTTGCCATATCAACAAAGCTCTCACCTCAGGCTTCGCCAGGGGGAGAGGTGGTTAACTTTCCTACCTCAAATTAAGTCAGTCTTAATATTTATGCAACAGACAGGCTTAATTAGACTAGTTAACCTGACAATCTAAGACTAGTCAAAGGTCAAGATAGTCTTAAGCCACTGGTCCATGCGGTCGAAATGCAAGGAATTTCTCAAAAGGTTCCTAGTTCCAGGGAAAGTTCCTGCGGTCGAAAAGGGACTATACTGAGACATTGAGTCACACAGCAGCTGGTCAGCTCTGAAACAGAGCAAAGCTGCTTCTAGCCACAGTGGGCCATTGATTATATCAAATGATGAATGATGATGTAGTGATGAGAGCTGAGATTTTTCTCTCTCGTGTCAACCTTCAACAATTGCACTGTTCCCTATGTGCCATGTTGTATGCATGATTGATTAATTATAGCGTAATCTAATTATTATGATTTAACTGTTTAAATATGATGTTTTTGGCATGACTATACTTGCGTCACTTTAATTGTTAACATGTATTTTGGGAACTGCTGTCAGTCAGTGTACTAAGTACTAAGTACAAACAACACTGTGAAGTGATCTCTTAGAAATGTGGTCCAATAAAACATCAATGCAATGACTGCTTATCTCTTGCCAACCATAGTAGTGATAGGTATACTTAATGCTGTGAAGTGCAGCTAGGATATTAACATTACTTAATTCGGGCTAAGCTATCTCACTTTCTTGATGTGAGACTTCTTACGGTCATTTTCGTTATCTTAGCTGCATAAATTAATACTTTTTATATACAGTTTTATATCATCTAAAGAAGGAAATGTGATCAAAACGAGGGACTTAAGCAATAAGGAAGAAGTGTGGCGCCGGCATGGTTGCCTGGTTTTATAGCAATCGTGACTGGGTTTAAGAGAGGTATGCAGAGAAAATGGGGGAGTTTAGGTGATGCTTTCAAAATGGGAGAAATAAAGGAGGCAGAAAAAGGAGATAGAACGAGGAGAACATCAGTGATATGGAGAGGAATGGTGATGTTGTTTCACCGGGGTTTGCGCCACGGTGGGAGGGCCTCTCTCTCTGCCAGCGCCTCTTAATCCATCACACCTCCTGCGGCCCTGGATCCGACACACTCCAGTGTCTCCCCAACCCGCCGCCGCTGAGTTCGCGCTCAGCCCTGTCATGCATGTGTGCCCACTGTTCCCGGCATTCTCTTATCCCTGTTTTCACCCTCTCTGAGTGAGTGTCAGGGCTATCAACAGTGCCTCGGGCAAGATGGACACACTGCTTTTACAGCAGACATGTTTTCATACATGCTCCACATACAGCCTTGTTCACACCTGTGCGTCTTTCACTCACACCTGAGAGGAAATTCCGCCTATTTCGCTCGCCAGTCTTATCTGCGGCAGCTTCTTAATGGCAAGAGAACTAGGTTTTTGAGCATCAAACACTTAATTTCCTGCATTCTGGTGAATTTGTATGCACCAATTTCTGCCTTTTGTCCATCAAGTTATGGTAGAAATGTCTTTATTCATGTAAACGCTCTCAGCTTTCCAATCATAGCCAATTTATACAATTCCAAGATTGTTCAGGGACCCCAGTATGCAGAAATATTCAAATACACCATTTTTAAAATAGGCAAAAATAACAGCATGCAAAGAACTGCATAGTGTTTGCCTAAAGCTGCATGGCAATGACAAAAAGTGGGCCTATCTGTAAAGGGGAGACTCCTGGGTACCCATAGAACCCATTTTCATTCACATATCTTGAGGTCAGAGGTCAAGGGACCCCTTTGAAAATTGCCATGCCAGTTTTCCCTTCAAACATTTTAGACAAAATTTGGAGCGTTATTTAGCGTCCTTCCCAACAAGCTAACATGACATAGTTGATACCAATGGATTCCTTATAGGTTTTCTAGCTTCATATGATACCAAAATCGTAAGACTGAGCCCGCTACAGCCTCTTAAAGACAGTAATGATCACCAGCGATCCTGTGGGTCTGGTCTCAGAGGGATTGATAATTATTTTTTAGGGGTGCTAAGATGAAATTTAGGTGTGCTTGAGCACCTCTAAAAAGAGTCTAAAATTGCCACCGCATTAATGTCAGAGACACCATGGAGCTACTTTCTTCTCTCATGTCTGCTGCCAAAACCCCTGAATCTCTCATAACGGAGAGTTGGAATCACTTCCGTCATATGATCCCTGTGTGTGTGCTTATTTGACAGGAAGCTCGCCTCCAGCCAGCTGTGTATGATTTTTAGAAATGAGAGTCAGCCACTTCACTTGATCAATCTTGCTGATCCCCCGGATGCGTCTGCACATGCTCGCTGTAAGCTTCCTTTGGAGCTCCCGTCCACTTTTAATGCTATCTGACCTGATAATGAACAAGCTTCATTAACCCTCTGTCAGATTTCTCACCAGAGCTGGAGCAAAGAGGGTAGTGATGGCGGGGGGGTTGTTAAAAAAAAAAAAGCACAGGGTTGACTCTAAGCTGTGGAATAGTGAGTTAGCATTTGGGTGTTTGATTCACGTTCAGAAATGCGTCACACATACGCTCAAAGCTGCAACATTCTGTCACTTAGCCTGAGCTATTTGGCACGTTTTCAGTCTTTGTAGTCTTTCCCTCTAAACTCTGCAGCCCGTCTCTGTACCTCACTGTTTCACTCGCTGCCTATTGTCCCACAAGGTGACCCTCTAAACACTCCAGGATCCCCGCTGTGCTCCCCTTCCTTTTTCTGCAGCAGCCAAATCACACAGCTCCACCCCCTGTCCACCTGGTGGTGGTGTCTCTGCACCGTGCCACCCGTTTTCTTCTCCTCGCAGCAGGAAGCGGGTCCCCGGGGGAGAGGCTAGTGGGAAGTTCTCTGTATTTGATGTTTCCCTTTCATTTTGCAAGTTAAAGGGAATTTAGATGGCGGCACGTTGTTTGTGAGCGTGTTTAGAAGTGCTTGTGTGCTGGCATGTAGAGTGTAGTGTGTGTTCCTGTTGTTTCTTTTTCATAATAGATTTATTTTCTCTTTTTGAGAGTCTCAACAATAGCTGTAATGAATTCCAGAAGGCTTTCCATTTTTCTATTCTGTCACTCTCCACCTCCTATTTCACAGCAGGCCTGATCGCCTGAAGTCCTGGCCATATGGCCATACTGAAGGGAACTGAACTATTTCATTCAAATCCATTGATACAACTGCATATAAAGGGCTTATTATCATCATTACCAGCAGCCAGTGGTGGAAGGTAACTAAGTACATTTACTCAAGCACTGTACTTAAATACAATCTTGAGGTATTTCCATTTTCTGCGACTTTATACTTCTACTCCACTACATTTATCTGATAACTTTGTAGATTAAGATTAAAGAGGACCTATTATGCTTTTGGGCTTTTCCCCTTTCCTTCAGTGTGTTATTTAGTTTTTTTGTGTATGTAAAAGGTCTGTAAAGTTACAAAGCTCAAAGTCCACGCCAAAGGGAGTTACGCTCAGCCACAGAAACACTGCTCCTTAACTGCCTGAAATGCCTTGCTTGAAGTCCTGCCTTTTCTTCCGTAAAGTGGTGATGTCACCAAGTAACACATTTGCATAATACCTGCCTAGCGGCTAGTTTGGCACACCCTCAAACAAAGCTACAGTAGTTGGAGCGGAGTCCGAAGAGTGGTTCGGTTGACCAATCACAACAGAGTGGGCCAGCTGACCAATCAGAGCAGACTGGGCTTTTTGGGAGCGGGGGAGGGCAGGAGCTCAATCAGAGCGTTTCAGACAGAGGGTAAAAAGATGTGCTGCACCACAGCCGGTATGAGAAAAATGAAGCGTTTTTTGAACATTAAAGAATGTAAACATGTTCTAGTAGAAATCCAAAATACAAGTATGCACCTGAAAATGAGCATAACAGGTCCTCTTGAAAAATGCAAAATACAATCAACAATTAAATGATGATGTATAATTATAGGTTAAGATAAAACTTAATGGATCCCCAGGGGGAAATTCACAGGCTACCCAGCAGATGGAATATACAAAGTAGTTAAAATTAGCTCCACCTTTACCAGCTGCAACATTTCTAAAATGGGCCATTTTGCATAGTGAGTACTTTTACTTTTGGTTCTGTAGGTATATTTTGATGGCAACACTTTTGTACTTTTACTTAAGTACAAATTTTAATGCAGTAATGTATTTCTACACTGTGGTGTTGCTACTTTCACCTAAGTTCTTAAGAGCTGAGTAGTTCTTCCACCACTGCCAGCAGCTGTAGTGTGTCTGCTTCTTAACAGTGAAAAGGTACTGTAAAGTTATCTCATGTGCCTTTTGAATTCATATATGGATAAACAAAATCCAGTTTAATAGAACATTTCAGGGCAAAACAGCGCCTGCATTTGCATAGAAGGGAGGACTCTTTACAGTGACTTTTTATTTGTATTTATTTTTAGAGATGGTAAAGATACAGACCTTGTGTTTTTGGATGTTGCCATTATGTGATAGGGACAGTGGAGATCAGACTGGAAACAGTAGGGGAGACTAACATTGTGGTAAGTTGGTTATGGTATGTGTCTTAACCAACTTGTGTTATATCATAATGAACTGACTCTGTGTAGCCACACTCACCAGTGTAGTTCAGAAATATTGATCTGTAAAAATATTATAGATGTTGAAACAAATTAGTCTCTCAGTTTTATGCCCAAGTAATAAAGAATTGTCCTCCTTATTCATTATATTACTTATATTATGGATGAAGTTGCTGTCAAACTTGTTCAATAGCAGGAAACATTCCGACTGTAAAGCAAGGAATCTCTGTCTGTCTGTCCCTCTGTGTGTTATTCGCATATCTCAAGAACCGCTCGTCCGATCGACTTCACACTTGGCGGGTGTATTGCTCAGGACCCAAGGGAGTGCAGTGTCGAATATGGTGCAATTTGGCCAGATGGTGGCGCTATAACAATGAACTTCGGCCTGTAGGTTTTGGGCCGTAATTGTCAGAAACTAAACTTTTTTTCCCTGGATTCTGTGGGTCCAGACGATTGTATTTATAAAAGCCACGCCCATTTGCTTCCAGACTGATTTTCCACCATTTAGAATTTTGTCCAAATCAGATTTTTTGCTACTATGTCCTACAAACTTTGAGCAATCATCACCTAATCTGGTACAGAACATCTCTGGACCAAGCTGGAAAAAGTTCCTTTTTTGGATTTTTGATGTTCCATACAGTTTTTCTATAGCTGGCCCTCAAAGTTAGCTCAAATGCTGTGGGCAGGGCTTATATTACCAAAAATGTCTATTGCGACCACATTTGGTGGACATGTGTAGATATAATGTCTGAGTGACCATGACAAATTTGGTGCCATTTGGCAAATAGGGTGTGCTGTAGCAGCATCATCTAACTATAAAGGAAGAATATTTGTCTGTATATGTATGTATGACAGCTCTTCGCATATCTCGAGATCTGTTCATCCATTCAACTTCACACATGGTGGGTACAAGCAGCCATACTAAGGTTCTCGACAACACTGCAAGCAGAACTTCCGTGGGCCAAGCAATCGGCCTATTACAGATGGGCACTGCAAAAGTGTCAATAAATAAAGAAATAAAAAATAGAGAAATTTACATGCAAAAAATAAATAGATATATGTATATTTTATAAAATGCTAAAATTTTTCTTTTATATGTTGTTATTCGAGAATTTATAACTTGAGATAAAACAAATAATTACAAATACATACTTAAAATAATGTGTGCTAAATATCAAATGCTAAACGTCAGCATGTTAACATCTAATAGTTAGAAGGTTGCATCGAAGCCAGATCTGGGTCTGTCCGCAGTGGGCTGGTTGTTGCCGGAGGCCCCGCTGGAGTCTGAGCTGAAGGAGCTTCTGGTGAACCTGAATGATTTCGTCTGATTTTGCACGGAATCCGACCCGGTGGCACCTATATAGAAATAGCCAATCTTCTCGCTGATGGTCTGGTTTATTTATATAGGTCATATAGAGGCATCAGTATTAAATTGAGACTGTTTCATAACTAGTTAAAAGTTCCTCATAGTAACTTTAAATCTAAGTATTAAGATGAGTGCTGGTATTTTCTTTTTGTAAAAGGGAAGTACCAAAGATAGAATTAATATGGCAGGTCGACAGCTGAACGTATTAAAAATAAACCAGTTAAATATGCATTGTGTTCACAGACAGACTTGCAGGTTTGGTTTGGCTGTGCAGACGACGTGTGCATCACCAGCTATTCAGATTGTCACGAGCACAGATGGAAAAACAAATGAACAGAAATGTTTTCTCGAGTGTAAATATGCATTGTAAGCTGTTCACATTATCAGATTTGCAGATGGAGGTAACATATGCGCAGAAAATATATGCTATCACCATGTAAAATTTACAGATGGAGTTAATATCACAGCACAAGCTTTATTACACCATGAGCTGAGCATCATGTGTTGACTCAGGGTGTAACATGAGCTTGTGATGTGGTTACTGTATGTAGCGTGGCTGGTCAGTATCTGGGCAGCTGGCGGCCTCCAGTTCTGATTGAGGAGGCAGATGCGGCATCACCTCGCTTAGCTCTTGTTTATACAGAGGAAGTTGAATCTATCTGTCTGTTGGTTTGTCAGACTCTCCTCCCTGGCGTGTTGAGGTGTGTGACAGAGAGATGGAGAGAGATGGAGGCTGGACTGGCAGAGGGAGAGCAGACTGTCTCCCTGTAATGAATATAAATGGGCTCCAGGTCTCACTCTCCTCATCTGGCTTCCCTCTCTGAAAACAGGCATGGGACGAGGATGTGGGATTCAGGCGGCCCATACTCCTTCTCCCTCTCTCTACTTATTCACACACTTGCTGCATTGTACATACAGAACACACAAACACTCACAATCTTACAAATTAGTTTCTTTCTTCATTTTTTTTGGTGCCATCTCTGTGGGCTTTCAAAGTCCCAGTTCAGCCAAAAACAGCTGGTAGTGAGACTCTCGGCTCTACGAAACTTCATCATGTTGTCAAAGTAACTGTTTTTTAAATCCAGTGTTTTATATTTTTTTTTAAGAATGATAATTAGTTACCATAAAAATGACAGGAGAATGCTTTTCATCAATTAATGAGTTTTGGCTGGTGTGATAAAGTGACAAAATGTTTTGATACTTTAAGATACGCATACATCATATTAGTGCTGCAAGGATTAGTCGATTAACTAATCAGTCACCAGAAGATTAATCTGGAACAATTTAAATCACTTATCAAGCAAAAATGATAATAATTTTAAATCAGTAAGAAGCTGAATAATCTTCAGTTTGATAGTTGATGGGTTCCGAGATTGCATTTCGGCCAATGCGTTCCACCTCTTTTGCTCTCCAGACGGACTGTTTAAGTGCATTCAACCAAAGCCTGCTTGAATGGGATTGGTCAGTGCTAATCGGACTACAAACGGAAACCAGAACGCTTCCGATACCAAAATCTTGTCCTGTTGCCTACAGATTCTACATGTGAATGCAGAATCTGTTCATAGAGATTAACTATAGTGCTATAGTGTCAATACAATAACAGCCCTCAGAATTTGTAGCGTTGAACCCCAGCAAGAACTTGACATTATAGACTTCACAATGTCGTATTCACTGCAGCGCCTTTGTATGCATGCATGCAATATGATAAACTGTCTGTTTTTTTTAGTTTGCTGTATTTCCCAGAGAAGAGATTAAGATGTATACTGTGCAGAATCTGAACTAGTTTGCTCTCTTTCTGCATCGCTCTCTCTAAGCATTCTTATTTCCTCTTTTTTTTTTTTTTATCCAACCTACGAGGTGCCGATGGAGCCAAAGTATCAGCAACAAACACTCCCTTATCTGAAGCACAGCACCTCCATTACTGCCTCACTTTGTCTTTTAATTGCCTTTGGGGGAAAACACAGTCTTTGTAAATCTCTGCCTGCCATACACTGTAATGTGACAATATTTATTTTCTCTATGCTGTGTGCATTATCACCTATTAGTCATTCTTCCCATTCACGCTGTCATCATCTGATTCCCATGACAAATGAACTGTCTGAGGACATTTCTTCTGAGGGAGTCCTGTGATTAGCACACATCTCCATCTCTCGGAGTTGTTATTGCTGCTCTCCTCGTGTCGCTCTGCTCTTGATGTTTGTCATGAAAAGAATGAAAAAATAAAAAAAATCATCCTTAGCTTTATTCTGGTTAAGTGTCATCTGGGTCTATTTAGAAAGCTGTGAGGCTGTTAGCGGTGCTGCCAATGTTGTCATGTTTTCTTAAATTGATTCCCTGTGATTACTTGGCATTCATGTTGCTCTTTAAGGGACAGGATACAAGAAAAGCACTTGGTAAATTGTGTTTCAGATACGCTGTGAAACAAAGCACAAATGATGACACACACACACACGCAGAAACACACGTGCGAAAATCTGCGTATACGCCCTCACTCACTCATATAAGACTATAATTAATTGCCAGGAAGTCTCAGGTAATTTAAATTGCAAATCAGTGCAGCCTTGTTCTCCCAACTTTTGTGATTAATATTTTATTGTTTTACTGAGCGAAAATGCCACCAGTGTTTTTCATCAGATACAAATAGCACAAAAGAAGAAAAAGGGGGCGCTGGATTGAGGAAGATCAGATACAGGGGTTATCTCTAAACATTAATTAAGTCGTGTCTGGGTCTGGAGCTGTTGAGGTCGCCTCTCCTGTCTACAATCCTCTCGCAAAGACAGAGGTCTGTCTCACCTTTAGCCCATTCTCTCATTTCTCGCTCTGCCTCTCTGCGCTCTCAGTTTCTGCCAAGTTTTCTCAGGTCCTGAACTTCTCTTTCAATCAGCCACTAATTAAGCAGTGGAGTGGAAGGGTTTCTTTGGCAGGAGATCGGGGGGGAAGTGTAGGTTGAGTGAGAAAAGCCAGATCCTGAGACCTTGTGTCGACTTAGGTATGAAATATGCGGGGAGGAACTTGAGAGGAGCAGAGCATGAAACCAGCGGAAATGAGAGATTTAGGCAGCAGAGAAATGCAGCTTTGAAACCAAACTGTCCTTTTTTTCTTCTTTTTTTCAACAACTTTTTCAATCCCTTGAGAATGCAAGTGTAGGAAAGGACCTAAAATTAGACAAAAATAATGAGGAAGTTTCCCTTTGCCAATTGCAATGTGGCAATTTCAGTGTAAATCTCATTCGCAGCATTTCAGAATGAAACAAATCCTGGATGCAGGTTGTTATAAAAAAACAACTTTGACCTTTCTTAGCCAGCGTTGGCTTATGAAAGTACTGTATGACCTTGTGGGTGTGTTTGTGTGAGTACCGACTGGCAGCTTGAGATGAAAGTCTTGCACTTCACTTGGAGCCACGGCGGACGGGTGCAGCCTGGCTGGAATCAGATGGCTGGCACGGCGCTCTGCTCCTCTCAAAGCAAAACAAAGACGAAACCACGCACAGATAAAGGAAGGCTTCCCCCAGTGAAGCAGAGCTCGCACCGCTGCTGTGCTTTGAATGTTGAAGCCTCCTTTAAACCAAATGAATTCAGACCCCCTTATGTCCTGCTTACTTGGAAATATCGCTCAATTAGACTAACCATTCAATTAGGAATTGTTTTGACATGCTCATGCACACTAGCACTCACACAAGGTCACAGCTTTTCATAGTAATGTGAGTCACTAGTTTAAAGTTATTTTAATGACTGTGTTTTTGTGTCCCTACAGAGCGCCCGAAGCTATTTTGGAGTCTGGATGTCCCGTTGTTCTGGATTCAGCTCTCCGTACGGCAGGTGTTGTTTAAGAGGCGGCCAGCTTGACTGATTATTGGCCCTTCCCTTCCCTGAGCACCCTGTAGCACCTCACCCCACAGCTGGCTGGTGCTCCGGCCCCATTCAGGTCATCTCCGCATCAAGGCTGGCAATGTCCAGAGCCCCAAGCCCCCCTCCCCTGGCCGAAATGTCCAGCGGTTCCGTGGCGGAGAGCTGGTGTTATACTCAGGTGAGGAGGGAGTGTGTCGGAGTGCATGTTTTCCTCAGCATGAGAAAGAAGCAAGAGGTGTTGACTCAGTCAGACTCGCACAAATTTGACTTGAGAAAATCAAAAAAGACTTGCAACTCGACTTGGACTTTAACACCAATGACTTGTGACTTCACTTGGACTTGAGCCTTTTGACTTGAAAGTACTTGATACCTCCCCCCACGCCTTAAGATTAAAAGTATGTTATTTAAAAAGTGTGTGCACGAACGTGATGAACTTCCCGATATAGGAGGTTGCTTCAACAGCGTCGGAGATGTTGAGTTTATTTACTTTTTGAGAGATCCTTTATTGATTTATTTTGTAAGAGAATGTCCTCTTGGGGAAAAAACTCAACTGAACTGAACAAACTGAATTTCTATCTTTTGTTGTTCTTTGCTGAATCCCCGAAAAGTATTGTTTTTTTTGTTGAACTCAGGACTCTTTATTTGGTGAATATTATTATGACTTGCATTTGATTATCTTATACTTAACTCCCCAGATCCACTTTGTTTGAACCAATCCAACAGCATCCAGTCAAGTTGCAGGAGAAAAGCATGAAGAACTAATGTTATGTTGCTGAGCGCCAGTTGGTGCCAGTTACTCTGTTGTTAAAATGGCATTAAATTTGGTGAAGAATGCGTTATGACTTGTTTAGGACATGAAACTCAAAGTTTAGGACTTGGGACTTGGGTGCAAAGACTTGAGACTTACTTGTGACTTGCAAAACAATGACTTGGTCCCACCTCTGAAAGGAGCACACTGATGCACAGAGAGCATAACTCACATTGATTGTCATTGTGTTCTGTCAAGAACTTTTCTATCGTGTTAAAATGAGATAACTGTGAGTGAGTTACATATTTTTTTAGTAAAAATGAAGCGTTTTGTTGCCCACTTTTGCTCTGTGGACGTGGGTGTTATATCTGAAAGTAGGCCTCTCTATCAAAACAGAAGAAGTTCACTTTAAATATACAGTACGTCAGTAATCTGTAAAACTTTATATTTTATGTGGCTGGTCAATGAGCAGTTGAATGTAATAAATCACGTCTGGATTTTTCCAGTAACTGTGTTTTCCTCAATATTACAAGCCTAATTTGTTTTCCACAAAAATTGGTGTCATTTCAAGCTTTGTTTAAAGGTCACCTATACTGTGAAATCGTGCTTGTTTCAGTCATTGCAGTACAGGCTTTGCTAGTTCAGACATCACTTTCCTGTTAAGAGCCATGGCACATAAAGTATGTCATTGATGATGTCTGTTTTTTCATCTCCTCTTGCAAAATTGTTTTGTTCTGTTCTGTTGCCGCTTTTACAATGTCCTTTCTTCTTTCCCTCCGTTTGTTGTCAGTGTTTATTAAGATGAAAGGCAGTTTTGATGTGCGGTTTTGAAGTCCAGGATGACCAAACACCACTTACCCATATAGAATAGATAAATATATAAATAAAGAGATCTGATTTCAGCTCTCCCTGTGTCCTTTCTGCACAGATCAAAGTGGTGAAGTTCTCCTACATGTGGACCATCAACAACTTCAGCTTCTGTCGCGAGGAGATGGGAGAAGTCATCAAAAGCTCCACTTTCTCCTCCGGCGCCAACGACAAACTCAAATGGTTAGTGAAGGCTGGTCGTTGTAGCTGTCAGATATTGATAGTGCTCGAAGAGAGTTGTTGGACAATATTTTCTCCAACAACTCTCACAAGCATCATCCACTTTTTGCATCTTTGAGAGGTACAACATTGTTTTCAAGAGATTGAAGCATCCAGTCGCCTGCTTCAGTGGCATCTAGTGTGCCTTCATTTCTTCTGTATTACCGCTGATGTTTACTCACACAAGTGTTTGGAATAATAATTTTTGTAGCACCCTTTCATGCTTGAATTAAGTCTGGCTGCATCTTCACTTTCTCACATTGTTATAGGCTCAGAGTGAAAGATAAAATCCTAATCAATGCCAGTGTTGTAATTAGATGGCCTTTTAATGCATATTAGTGCATGTGAGCGTGCCCCATTGGCTAGCTCACAGTCGGCACTCTGCACTGCTCTCATACGGCACTTACAGCTGATAAGTTGTCACGGAAGCGTTGGACCCACCCTCCGGTTCCCCCTCAGGTAAACACTGTTAGCTCTATCAACAATGTTGCCGTTGTTTGCACTATTGGTGCTGTTAGCACCGTTAACACCATTAGCTGTAAGCCACCGGCTCATCCGTCGCCATGTCGAGAGCCGTGTGGAGGCAATAGATATCCTCTGAATTTTGAATTCATCACCTTTAACGCTGAATTCACACCAGGCAGCAGCGCAGCACGGCTTGATGAAATAACTACATTTTCCTGCGGCCGGGAGGTTTGTTCATGTTTTCAGGTGGGAAGAAATTCTTTTAACATAGGTCAACATGTCACAGGAGTCACGGGATCTGTTTACTGATAGGCTGCGGGTACTCTCTGGCCGCACTAAAAGTTTAACTTTTCCCAACTTTTAGTTGCAGCTTTTCATAGACATTGCACAGAAGCCCGCCGCAGGCTGCACTTCGCCACTTCTCTGGTGTAAATTTGGTGTAAGAATTCAGAATTATGGAAGGAATTGCTGACGTCACGCCCTCTGTAGAAGAGGGAGAGTCAGAACATTTTGGGGAAGCCTTACTCATCTTGAGCAGAGGCCACAGAGGTAGTTAAAAGATCTGCAGTGGCAAGGCGGTATGGGGGTAGTTCCCTTTTTTTTTAAAGAGCGTACCTGAGAGTCTGTTCCAAATATCGAGGTGTCATACTGCTAAACCTCCCAGGAAAGCTTGTTCCAGTGCAGTGGAAAGAAGGCTTTGGTCAGCTGTTAAACATAGTAGGAGCGATACGATTTCAGTGTAGACTGGTTCGCTCTGGAAGGAGTTGGTGGGTAGAACATGCTGGGGGGATTACTTATCCCACCTGGTCTGAGAAAGCTCCAGGATCTCCGTGGAGGAGCTGGATGATGTGGCTGGGGCAAAGAACTTCTGGACCACCTTTCTTAGCCTGATTCCACTGAGACTTATGGCCCTATCTTACAGCAGGCGCAAAGCGGCGTACAGCGCAGTGCAACTTTCATTACTAGTTTCAGACCGACACAGTTGTCATTTTCACGCCCACGTTGTGTAAGTAGCAAATGTTCTTGTCGTGTAAGTCATAAAATGAGGTGTGGTAAGTTACATTGCTATCTTGAGGCAGCAGAAAGCGATTGCGCAATTGACCAACAAAAACCTGGTCTAAAGTCTGGGGCACTATTTTTCTTCTACACCTGTTCTTTAAAGGGAATGGGAGATGACACTATGATTGAACACACCTATGATTAAGAGACTAAATACAACCCCTTTATCTCTTGCACCTTATTTTGTGCCTAGATTATGCACCGTTTAACTAGCAAAAGTGGAGTTGGACACCTCCTAAATGCATTTGTGCCATGCACTTTGGACCATGCGCTATAGATCGTTTTAATAGGGCCCTTACACTCCAATAGACTGATTGAGATGAAGGCTGGAGTCATGTGAACTTCTGCATATGACAACAATCTCAGCTACCCTGTTTTTATTAGGTATACAGTAGGCTAGAGATACAGATACAAGATACACTTGCAAGACTTTGATATCGAATAGTGAAATAAAATGACACTGTTTCATGTTCACAGAAGAGCTTCCAGAGAGCAGGAAAACACATTCTGTATCTAACACAAAAACATGGCCATTTCGAGGGGGCTGAAACCTGAAAGTACTGATTGTAGCCTCGGGTAAAATAGCACACAACAGTGTGTCTGGGATTGGTAAGTTACCTGCTTAAATTAGAAACAAATGGAGATGTGCAATTTCAGAGAAAACCCGGGCTTTTCTTCAACTACCACATCAACCTAAGTTGTTTTTGGACATTAGGCCATTATTCCACTTCCTCCTGTAAGTGCCCAACCAAGACTATTTACTTGCTTTTCATCTTATCTGAGTGAACAATTGTGACTGTTCTTTTCCAGCCCTCTGTATCATACCTCACTGTCAGTAGCATTAATGCTTGCTTCTCCGATGCTCTCGTAGATGCTTGTTAGAGAAATGAGATCCAGAGTGCACTGCAGGTCAGCCCCACACCTTTAGGCATTACAGCAAGAGAGCACAAATTGTAACCATAACAATAATGAAAAGACTTATAATGATGAAATCAAGAATTTACCAAGAATGTAGGACAGACATTCTGCAGTATATTGCCAGTGCGAAAAATCGCAGTCACTGCCATTTATCTTTTATCTTCCAATAGTATTTTGATAGTATTAGAGTTATAGCAATTGCCTACTAAATGAAGCTTACATTACAAAATATATGTATAGATTTTTCTCATCCGTGTTGATTCTAGAGAGCTCCAGCACATAAATATTGTTTCTGTGTTGTGGAATGCTTCCAAATGATTTAGCAGTATCACAGCATCCAGATGTTTCACATGTTAAGTAATAGTTCACATGGCCATGGTAGTGTGTTTCATTTTACTGTTCTAACAGCCTGTGCAACAAACAGTACATATGTTACAGATGCACTGGGATTCTTTTGTGAAACTGCTCTATGTAAACATAAGAAGACTGTGACTCACCCGTAGCATCAATGCACTGCACAAATCAAATCTTTTGAACACCCTGGGTTAAATATATTGTTCAAGTGCCTGACGTATTTCTGTTTTGAAAGAATGTGGATCTACAGTAGATTTATGAAAGTCTCCTTTCATTCAGTTCTTTTTTTTTTTAAACTTTGATTTTTATTTTGCATTTGCAGCTCTGGGTTGAACATCATGAGCATCCATACAGAATTCAACAAACAATACAACACTTAACGGATTCAGCAAACAGTACAACATTTAACAAAAGCAGTTGTCAGGGGCAGTCAAACATGTATATATTCTCCAACAACACATGTCTCATGTTTCATGTTCCATGTAAATGATCCATTTTTCCCAGTTTTTGTCAAAGATATTGCTTTTCATTTTTAGTTGGTACGT
>CAKAKR010032879.1:0-74441 GCA_916700685.1 Adelosebastes latens | reverse complement strand
AACTGTCATGGCCATTTTCAAAGGGGTCCCTTGACCTCTGACCTCAAGATATGTGAATGAAAATGGGTTCTATGGGTACCCACGAGTCTCCCCTTTACAGACATGCCCACTTTATGATAATCACATGCAGTTTGGGACAAGTCATAGTCAAGTCAGCACACTGACACACTGACAGCTGTTGTTGCCTGTTGGGCTTGAGTTTGCCATGTTATGATTTGAGCATATGTTTCTATGCTAAATGCAGTACCTGTGAGGGTTTCTGGACAATATTTGTCATTGTTTTGTGTTGTTAATTGATTACCAATAATAAATATATACATACATTTGCATAAAGCAAGCATATTTGCCCATTCTCATGTTGATAAGAGTGTTAAATACATGACAAATCTCCCTTTAAGGTACGTTTTGAACAGATACAAAATGTGATTAATTTGCAATTAATCACGATTAACTATGGACAATCATGCAATTAAACGCGATTAAATATTTGAATCTATTGACAGCCCTATAAAATATATAACACAATATATGTAGAGAAATATAAATAAATAAAAATAAGAATAAGAAATGAGAATATAAGAAATATGTACAAATATTTTCATTAAGACATACAATATATAACACATAACCACAGTGCAAATAAGTGAATACAAAATGTTGAGAAGTGGGATTTATTAAGTTTGTTAAATATGAATGCAGGAATGGTATAAATAAGAATTAAATATGAATATTTCTTAAAATGGGAATATTCCTTGAAATTAAATTTAGTTTCAATAAGGTCGGGGCACTTCAGAGGTTCATATACGATAACTACAAGTAAAAGGACCCTAACAAGACAAGAAAAAAAATTATAAAAAAGAAGAAATGTTACTAATAAAAAGAAAAAGAAGACATTATTATAGGAATTAGCAGCAGTAAGTGGCAGGTCTCACCCTAATGCTACATTTCTGAAGTGAATATCTGTGTAATAGGCTTGAATTGCTCTTTGAGATCAAACTTTGAGAGGATGTCATTTCATGACCTCCTGTAGAGGGTTGATTGTCAGTACAGAGAAAAGACAGACGTCAGCAGCACCCTGTCTCCTCTCCTCTTCCTCCAGCTTCCGTAACTCAGCGGGTTTGCTCATCGAGGACTACTTTAATCAGTCTCTGTGAACAGCTGAAGCACGTTCCTGGGGTTTTGTGCCCAGTGACTGCCCACCGCTGTCGTGGCCAGCGAGATTAAACCAACTCATTATTTCATCAACGAAAAAAAAAAGAAAAGTAAATTATTCTGTTGCCATATAACCACCGCTGCCCCCGTGAGGCTTTGTCTTTGTGTCAATGGCTAATGAGATATGATGTTCCAAGCTCAACCTGAATGTGTATGGAAATGTCACTGTGTTTAGAGGGATTCAGCCAACGGAGCTGTTAGCGGGAGAGCTAATAGAGAGCTCAGACAGCGTTTCACTTCATTTCAGTACAAAGAAGTGATAGTAGCGCGATGGAGAGCCAAAATCCTGCTGCTCGCTTTGATAAATCAGCATCACAAAAAGCCTAAAGGTGTTTTTGTAAAAGAGAACATCTAGTGTAGTTTGGATTTCTTTAAACCGTGGCAATTTTGACCTCTTTCTCATTCAGCAAAATACACCAAACCTCTCAGTGCATCAGCGTTTATTGTTGCAGCTGAAGAAATTTCAAAATAAATCTCATATCTGAAGGCCAACTTTCAATATTTGAAAGAATTCATTCAACAAGTATTACACTTTGCTCTCCTCCTGTTCAATGAGCCTTTTTTTTTCGTCCCATCAGGCTCGGCATGGAGCACGACGGCCAGGGGAATCGCTGTGCCGATGAGACCAGTATGGGCAGCATCATGGCGCCGCTCGTCCAGGCAGCTTTCCACCGCTACCACTGGTCACGCTGCAGCAAGCAGGAGCTCAATCGATACATCCAGTACGATCTGTTCATCCCTCTCCATTTCTTCTCATTTTCTCCTCCACATATTGGTCGTACGCTGCGCAGCTTACTCGTGAAGCAGCGCAATATGTTATTGATTTTTTTTTTTCCTTTTTTACACAACTTTCTTGCCGCGGGTCATCACTCTGACGAACACTTTAATCAGTCATACACGGGGTGCGATTTTGCTTTTTGAAACATTTTTTATTCATGCAAATACATCACAAACCACAGTGGGTCCATATAGTCGATGATCAGGCTGTTGCTTGCAGATGTTAAATTAACATTTATAGAATAATGATGAACTTTGATAAAACAAAGTTGGAACTTGAACAGTTGCACTTGCAGGAATATATTAATCCCTTTTTTTAAAAATGTAATTCATCAAGTAGCGCGATATTTTCACTCTCTTTACATTTCCTCATGCGGACACATAGAGGATGTGATCATACACAACTCATTTAATATGCCAGGCTACAGTATCTGAAGAAAACAGCTTTGATGACGGAGTTCTTTTTCTGTCATCGGCAGTGTGTCGCCCTTCTTTTAGCCATATTTCTGCAAATCTATAGGCAGGGAAGGAGGCAACTCCTGGTCCATTTACTGAGATGAACAGCAGACTGTTCAGCTTCATTCTGTTTCTAGCCTGGACGCCGTGTCATCTCTATTGTTGTGCAAAGCACTGACAGTGAAAGTCCATTTCTGATTTTATTGTTGTTTGCAGAAGAGACTGTTCTCAGCGCTTCACTTATATAAAAATAATTCAGCAGATGCAGGGATATATTGACCCCCCCCCTCCGGCAAATCGCACCCTGCTCATACACTGTCAATAACCATTTTACACCAAATATCTACTGCTGCCGTTATAGATTATAATTTTATAGTCTTTAAAGTTACAGTACAGTGTGTGGGATTTGGTGGCATCTAGTGGTGTTGGAACCAACTGAGTACCTCTCCGCTCACTCCTCCCTTTCTAAGACTGCGGTAACGTGAGCCGCCAGGTGCAAAAAAAAAAAACGTAACGCCGTTCACATCGCTCAGAGGCCATCCTCACCATAATAACACTACTTTAGGAGCAACAGAAGTCAGACGGAGGCTTGCAGTACCACGCTTTTACACGGTCATTACACACTAATGAAAACATAGTAATGAATATTATATTCCATTTCTTCTAAAAGATCCCTCGAAATGTTCCTTTAATGGATTTTTTTTTTAAATATGTACATAATCATCTGTCACTGTTAATAAAAATCCTACACGCTGTATATACAGTTTATAACATTTTTACATGTACATCCAGTCCATGTATATCCACTCAGTATTCATTCCTTTGCCCTATTTGCAACTTGCAGAACACGTGACTCGCATATAGACGCTTTATAGACATGTGCACATAACAATACTGTCTGTTCTTTACCATTATTTGTCCAGCTATGTTGTCCTTTTCCCTAGCTGTTATTTCTATTTCTGTGTTAGTACATTGGCAAATAAATCTGATTTGGATTATCTTGTCTGTTCTCCAAAGATCTCACACACAGTGCAGTATATGACTCTATCATTCTCATCTTCTCTCCAGCTCCTATGACTGCCTGCTGGATGATCCTTTTGAACACAAGTGGCCCAAACTTCCTGAGCTCCCTGGAATAAATTATTCAATGGACGAGCAGTGCCGCTTTGATTTCGGCGTCGGTTATAAAATGTGCACCGCTGTAAGTCCTACGCACCTTGTGTAATCCCGAAACATATTGACAGATTGATTTAATGTATTCCCTTCAGTCAGCAAAAATCTCTTGAAAGCCTATTACATGACCAGAAAAGCTGGTAATGCATTTCAAGTGATAATGATAGGATAATATCCTTTAAAAAGTCAAGAATGTGCCTCTCACGGGAGTTTAAAACATTTACATCTTAAATTTACTTGAGTGTTATGGTGGTGTACAGTGAGGGTGGATTTTTTTTTTTGAAATTTCCCCCAAAAAATAACTGAAGCTCAAAAAACTGCTGTTTTTCTCACTTAGTTTCGAACCTACGACCCTTGCAAGCAACTGTGGTGCAGTCACCCCGACAACCAGTACTTCTGTAAAACCAAAAAAGGTCCTCCGGTGGACGGGACGGAGTGTGCAATAGGAAAGGTGGGAAATGTCTCTGAATCAGCTGTGAATTCTAATTCTAGAGATGAAAACCCCAAATGCTGAAATGGTTTCAAATGTCACCGTCATTAGTCTGGACGTTTTGACATTTTCCTTTCTGTCCGTCTTTGTTGTATTTTTAGTGGTGCTTCAAGGGCCATTGCATCTGGCGATCCAGCCAGGAACCTCAGGGCCACGATGGGAGTTGGAGCTCCTGGTCAAAGTTCAGCGGTTGCTCCAGAACGTGTGGAGGTGGAGTTCGCTCCCGGAGCAGACAGTGCAACAACCCTCCGTGAGTCCACGCTGAATCAAAATCAGCTACTTTTTCAGTGGCCAAATTGTTTTTATATAAATATATATATATATATACAGTATATATGCTCTCTGTGTGTTCATCCAGCAGATGATGAAATTCTGTAAAAGTGTGGCTTTGATTAAGTTTGCTTAAACTAAAACTTGATTTAAAAGTGTTCAAGATTGCGAGTTACTGTATGTATCTCTGCCAATTTGTTATTGTTTATAGTTTTACGTGATGACATTTCACTTAATTTAGCACATTTTTCAGTTTTATAGTAAACTCCGACAGGATACATAAAAGCATTTATCTTAATTTTAGAGCCTTCACATTTCTGACCTATGGTAGATTGTGAGAACACGGGCACAAAATGATAATACCACACAGGAAGTGTTGTGTTATTTCCCTGTAATGAAGACTAATGACTAAAACAAAGTTGTTATCATTCAGTGTGGGTTTCTCAGTTCACCGTGACCAGCGGACACCAGGTTTGTTTAATAGGCCTTCGCCGCTGCAGACTTACGGTCACATTAAGGTACAGTCACATTAAGCAGGAGTTTCCTGTTTCAGTGTGGCCATCCGGCAGACTCGCAAGTCAGAATCCACCTTTGTTGAACTCTCACCGTGCAGATGTGTACGGTTACCCAATAGAAACACAGATGCACCGTGTTTGAAAATGGAGAAGTCATTATTCTAGGGGTGTATCATCAACATTACATAACATTACAACATTACATGACATGTAATGTGAATCCAAACTAACCAACGTCACACAATAACATAAACAAACTAAGCGATCGAGGCAGCGGTAGACCAGCAACCCCTGTGTTCTGCGATGTAAAATTAATGGGTTTTTATTCAATGGAGTCTGGTTGTTTTGGTGAGAGCATAGATAACGGCTTCAGTTCCCCATCAGAAACATAGACTGGGGACGCCCCGGTAGCTCACCTGGTAAAACGGGCGCTCCATGTACCAAAGGCTGAGTCCTTGCTGCAGCAGCCCGGGGTTCGAGTATGACCCGTGGCCCTTTGCTGCATGTCATCCCCTCTCTCTCTTCCCCTTTCAACGCTATCACTATCTCTATCAAATAAAGGCAAAAAAAGTTATCTAAGAAACATAGACTGTATAGCTGTCTCATGGCAAGGTAAACCAGCGAAAATATTCTAAATATAGCGTACACTTAAACTGATATTGATTTCTTTAGGTGTCTAAAATAAGTTTTGCCGCCCCCGTCCACAGCAGCACATTGCTTTGGTTCTGTGCAGTAACTCCTGTCTTCTTCTCCAAGCTGATGACGTGCCGACCGTCATCTACTGTAGGTAATACACTGACTATGGATAAGCACCTCATACAAGCCCACCTCAAAACACTCGAACTCTCCCTTTAAGTAACACAACCCCTCCCCACCTCCACATAAAAAGCGAGGTGTTTCATAAGATTATGGAAGGAGAAGTGTCAGTTATTATAAAATGTATGGCATATAAGTAGAATGGATTGAAAGGGTCATTGCAGGAATCCACCTCCGCATTTGGAGCTTTAGTCCACATATTATTTGTTCCATCTCATAAAGTTCCCATACTTTTTAAATCCGGCCTTTCCTTCAAATCCTTCTGGAATTATACCCAGAATGATAACTTTTGGATCTTTGGGAATATCATGATGGAAAACGTCTTTAATCACATTGTTTTTGTCGTTGACCAGGCCTGCCTACGGTGGTCGAGATTGCCCCGGCTCTGCTTTTGACTACCAGATGTGCAACACGGAGGAGTGTGCTGGTCCTTACGAGGACTTCCGTGCTCAGCAGTGTGTCCAGAGGAGCAACAAATACCACAAAAACATCAAGCACACCTGGCTACCGTACGAGCACCCAGATGGTAAGTCCGTAAAGAGCATTGGCTCTCTCGTTCAGAGGTTTGCCTTAAAGTATTTTGCAAAGCAACAAGTGGACAGATTACATTTGCAGGAGCAACCGCTCTCACGCATATTTAGATTTCAGGTGGGTGTTATCTTTCCTCTGTGTCCTGCTGATGGCTTTCTCAGATTCGGAAGATATTTGCATGAACCGCGGCGTGTGTGTTTTTGTGTTTTCAGAGGCCCGCAAGTGTGAGCTGAGCTGCAGGTCAAAGGAAACCGGAGAGGTGGTGTTCATGAACCAGGTGATGCACGATGGGACCCGCTGCAGCTACTCGGAGCCCTTCAGCGTGTGCGCCCGAGGAGAGTGCCTGGTACGTCTCCACTAAAACTACGAGCACCCCAGTATGCAGAAATATTCAAATACACCATTTTTAGAATAGGCAAAAATAACATATATACTTCATGCAAAACACTGCATTCTTTTTGCCCAAAACTGCATGTGATTATCATAAAGTGGGCATGTCTGTAAAGGGGAGACTCGTGGGTACCCATAGAACCCCTTTTCATTCACATATCTTGAGGTCAGAGGTCAAGGGACCCCTTTGAAAATCTGCCATGCCAGTTTTTCCTCGCCAAAATTTTGACTAAATTCGGAGCGTTATTTAACCTCTTTTCCGACAAGCTAGTATGACATGGTTGGTACCAATGGATTCGTTAGGTTTTCTAGTTTCATATGACACCAGTATCTTCACTTTACAGTAAATACAGTAAAGTTGGCCGAGGGCCTAAAGTAGTGGAAGATTTTAAAAAATTTTTTAGATGATATGAAAACGCTACGAAATAAATCATTCATTAAACACGTAGTGTTGCTGTTTGCAATCATGTCTATGCATGTTTTATGCCAGAGATCAGCATCCTCATGCAGCAAAGCGCCAGGAGGAATATGTAATAATAAATATCACCTGACAAGGAGCTGAGTTACGAAATGCCATTTTCCCTCAGTGCCTTAACCTTTGCTAGAGTGCATTTGATGATTAAATAAGCGCCCATAGAAAGAGTTATGCAGATATTTGACATTTGCACACCTCTGCATCCTGCTCTGACACAAACACGGACAGACGTTATTTTGTCTCGGCATTCACCTTGGACATGAGACTTTAATTGTTTCAGGCCAGTCGCTCTGTGCTTTGGCTACATTTCCTGTTATGTCTGTGTGTGTTTCCAATATGCATCATCTTAACCCTCCGAACCACATGCATGCAGCGTTTCCCCATGGCATCATTTTCCCAGCGGAGTAATCTCAGTCTGCGTAAAAGTCACGCGCAGCGGTTGCCCTGATTTGATTGACTGTCTTTGCCTTTCCCCCCCTCACAGCATGTAGGCTGCGACAAGGAGGTCGGCTCTTACAAAACAGAGGACAAATGTGGAGTGTGTGAGGGGGACAACTCCCACTGTCGCACCGTGAAGCTGACACTCACCAAGACGCCCAAAAAGACAGGTAATTATCAGCGACGCGGAGAGGCCAGTGCTTAAATCAGCAACTCTGCTTCAGATGAGTTATTATGTGAGACGACTGTCATCATTTAAGATCAAAATGTAGAGGCCTTAAACACATTTTCCCAAGCCTCTATGTTTGACCACACTCCTATCATCAAAAAAAGGATCAAACTTCTGAAATAATTGGCTGCTATTACAGCCCAGAAGAAGTTCCTGCTGTTTAATGCTCCCAGCTGAAATGTGCCGTGTCTCTTTGTCTTGTTAGGAATGCTGAAAATGTTCGACATCCCAATAGGAGCTCGCCACATTGTTATCGAGGAGAACGAGACCTCGCCTCATATAATTGGTGAGTGTGTCACATCTTTTTCCAGCCGTGGAAACACATGATTCTCTCGGTGCTAAAATTCAATAACAAAAGACTAGAGTTTTCCAAATGTTACAGGTTTCTTGTTTGTCTGTGAGATTTCTGTCACCACTCCAGTACAATTTAGGTGAAAGGAATTTCATTTGTGGCGCTAACAGGACTCAAACAGACGCTCCTGGGAGGCGGGGGAGATGCTGCGAGCTCACCTGCAGGCATACGTCATGAGCAACGTCGACAGTGTTTGTGTAATTCCTCTCACTGCCAGAGGGGGGAGACCAAAGTTTCACTCTCCAGCTTTATTATTCAGTCAGTTCACTATACAGTATAAGTGTGATGCATTGTGGCACCCATCAGTGTAACGTCACTTACTGTATAATATTCTCGTCCATCTCCATGACTGTCACGTCACTTTTGACCGCCCCCTATCTGAGTCCGCTTTGCTTATTTAGCGAGACGTTCTTTAGTATTTAACTTTACATTTACGTCTTTATTCCTGAGACAGTACGACACTGCCCTAAAGACACATCATTGGCAGCTGTACTATTAATATTTTCAAATTGTTTTGGGGCACCTGAGGGGCAGGACTTTAAGCACTGTGTTGTGAAATTCTTTTTACTCTTGGGTATCATTTTTGTAGGGCTGCCTCCTCTTAGTTGATTAGTCGACTAATTGGTAGTTTTGGTCTTAGTGGACTAAGATTTCTTTAGTTAATTAGTCGTTTTTTATGCTTTTTTCATGCTGAATGACTTGAAACATGTGAGAATATCTCTGGTAAACACAAGATTTAAAGTGATGCTTTTGTATGATTCTTTGTGGAGAAACTCTGTTTCACAGATCTGTCGATTAAATCAACTAATCGATTAGTCGACAAAATCGTACGAATATTTGTCAACTAAGAATTCCTTCGGTGGAGGACAGCCCTACATTTTTGTGAATGAATTATAGGGCGTCAGTTATGCCAATGAACAAATCTCGCAAACACACAACGACTCGTGAACAGGTGGCATTTAAGTGTGTGCCTTTAAGAGGGTTCAGTCTGACTGAACAGTTGTATAAGAAAGGGTCACAGAAAAAGAGTGAGAGAAGTTTAGGATGTCAGAATGTGCTTGCATGAGGCCAGAAGTCCTGCTGGTTACTTAGGATATCCACAGACTGTACTGTTAACGGTTTTCATAGCAACTACTTGGCTGCACTAGATGTACACTGACTCTGTTTCAGTTGAAATGCATTGTAACTGCTGTGAATCCACGCTGACTAACACCTGCTGTCTTTCACAAAGGAGATTCTCAGAGCCAGCTTTCAAGCTTACCTTAAGCTTATACATAATTGACATACAGCATATGTAGCCTGGAGGGATGCCTCCCTGTGGTGCTTGATTGACTTTTCTGTTTTACACAGACATGTTGTCAAAATCTAACCTGACCGTGTCAGATGGTTTGCTTCACAGAACCATCTGAGAAGCCGTCATTGGAAAAATGTTAGGAAAAGGGCAGGCACTTTCAGAAAATACTTGGCAGGTCATTAAATAAAATATCTGTCAATTGAACTAACGAAAGAGACACTAACTGAAGGCAAAAACATCGCCTTTAGTGCCGTTCTTTGCTCTTCTTACAATGAAGAAATACTTTCCAGTTCTGATGTAACTGATGCTGTTGCTGCATATACGCTAACCTCTTCAGGAGCCGCTATTGTCGTTTAGAAAGAACAGTCGCCTCTTCGTGTTGCTTCTCTTGTCTCGCCGTCTCACATACACTTAAGCCACGCCCGTAACTGCAGTAGCTCCTTAAAGGATGCTGATTGGCCCGTTGTCCGGACACAAACACATTACTTGAAGTCTGACACTTTCCAACCTTGAGACCTCAAAAAATAGGCAGGTTTTCAATAATGTGAGTTTCAGAGACTTTGTTTCCTGCATTCTGGTGACTTTTAAAGAATGAAAATAACAAAATAATAAGCAACAGCATTTTTATGTCAAACATGCCTACTTTTAATTTTACTTTTAATTCTCGGGAAAGAAAACTGAATAATTCTCCCCTCTGACGTGAACTTGTGTAAATCTCTAGCATAAACTGATATTCATCCGTTTTTATTCGCCACGACCCTGACGAGATGGATTTTCGTGTGACATTTGATTGATGCAGGGTCAAGTTTCTTCTGAGAAATAAGTCTGCAAATGTTAGTCGCCGCCTGCGTTTTCGCGTCTTTCAGTTTTGCAGAAGTTGTGAAGCAAAGAATTCACAATTCCTGGTCCCTGAAGCTCAGTGCAATGAAGTGTTGCTGTTTTTTTTTTTTTACGGTAAAGGAAAAGTCAATTAGCATGGTGTGCTGCGTCTTATAATTCATCTGCTCATCTAACAAGCAGCAGGAAACAGACAAAAATAATCACCACTTGTTTTCCCCGAGGAGCTGAAGTTTACATTATGTCTCCCCATGGATTATTATAATTGTCAGAGAAATTAACGCACATCACAGGTGTAGATGAGTAGGGGGAACATATATCTGTAAATGCAATTTGCAGTATGGAGCGATGTGTCAGAATGTCAGACGTAATGAGACCGGAGTTCTAAAATGTCTCCAGGTATGACATGGAGTGACAGACTCATATCTTTCATCTTACAATAGCTCTCTGTACGACGGTGAGTCAGGATCACCATGACACTCAGCCCCAAACCCTCCCTCTCCTCTTTTCTCCCTTCTTTTCCTCTCTGGCTTTTATTAGCTCCTGGGAAGAGGAGATGACACACAACTTGGAGAAATTACCGTTGGCTAACCACAGCGCCAAACATCTCAAAATACATACTGACACGTTCCCTGCTTAAAGGAAAATCTCCCGAGTTGTTTGGAGGGGGGAGCGATTCATCCCGAATTCCTGTTCGATTTTTGAGATTTTTAATGAATGAAACTAAAAACTACATGATGTGCACACGTTCTTATTGACCACACATGCATTAAAAACAAAACTTTTTTTTCACTCATTACCGACAGCTGTGAAGAATCAAGTTACTGGAAACTTCTTACTGAATGCAAAAAGTGAAGACGCTGAAACAAAGACCTTCATCGAAAATGGTTTACAGTGGGAGTATTCCCTCGACAGTGAGAAGGAGGTCCTGAAAACAACCGGTCCTCTGCATGAAGGCATTGTAGTGCTGGTGAGTGGGACTGGAACGGGATCATCACGCTTTACTTCTGCTTTTTCCTGAGATTTTTCTAATAAACTTCCTTCACTTCGTTGCAGGTCATTCCCCAGGAAGAAGACGCAAAGATCAGCCTGACGTATAAGTATATCATACACGAGGATCTGTTGCCGCTTATTACCAACAACAATGTTCTTCTGTCTGAACTGGACACCTACGAGTGGGCTCTGAAGAGCTGGTCTCAGTGCTCCAAACCCTGCGGAGGAGGTAAGTGAATGTATAAAAGCAATTAAAGAGGACCTATTATGCTTTTGTGCTTTTTCCCTTTCCTTTAGTGTGTTATATAGTTTTTTGTGCATATAAAAGGTATGCAAAGTTACAAAGCCCAGAGTCCACACCAAAGGGAGTTACTCTCCCCCACAGAAACACTGCTCCTGAACTGCCTGAAACACCTTGCTTGAAGTCCGCCTTTTCTTCTGTAACGTGGTGATGTCACCAAGTAATACATTTACATAACGGCTAGTTTAGCACCCTCAGACAAAAGCTAGTTAGAGCGGAGCTGGAGCGGAGACCAAAGAGTTTAGTTTGGTTGACCAATCACAACAGAGTGGGCCAGCTGACCAATCAGAGCAGACTGGGCCTTTCGGGAGGGGGCGGAGCTCAAACAGAGCGTTTCAGACAGAGGGTGAAAAGAGGTGCTGCAGCACAGCTGGTATGAGAAAAGTAAAGTGTTTTTTGAACATTAAAGCATGTAAACACCTTCTTGTAGAAACCTAAAATACAAATATGAACCTGAAAATTAGCTTAATAGGTCCTCTTTAAGCTGCACGTCGTTACTTGGAGATGAAGTTATTCTGGTGTTTGTGAAGTTTTTTCTACCATATTATTGTTGGTCTTGGAAAAAGTCACTGACTGACTGAATCTATTAGTTAATTCATAGAAAATTAATTAACAACAGATTTGATAATCATTTTAATCATTCATGCCAAGTGCCAAATGACAAACATTTGCAATTACCAGTTTTTCCAGTGTGAATATATGCTTCTTCTCTCTGTTTTTACTAATTATATATCTAATAACTTGTGGGTTTTTTTCACTGTTGGACAGACTAAACAAACAATTAAATGGCTAAATAAAATCACATTGGACTGAAATGGTCTTTTTAAAACAATTTTCTGACATATTATACAATAAACAATGAATCAAATCAATAATGAAGAGATTATCAATAATGAAAATAATAACAATAAATGTATTTATAGAGCACGTTTCATACAAGATGTAGCTCAAAGTGCTTTACAAAATAAAATAAAAAGGCAACACATTCAAACAAGGGCAGATAGACGATAAAATTACAGTAGATGCTAAAATGTATTAGTTAAATTAAAAACAGAGGCCATTAAGAATGATACAAATGAGAGAATAATAAAAAATTTAAAAAAAATCAATAATGAAAAAAATCATTAGATGAAAGCTAAGCAAGTTAAAAAACATTTGGATTTCAGATTTTGACATATGTGTTTATGGCCTTGCTGGGAAATTAATTAATTTTGTACTATTTCCATCCTCCAGGCATACAGTACACTAAATATGGATGCAGGAGGAAGAGTGACAGCCGTTTGGTGCATCGAAACTTCTGTGAAACCAGCAAAAAGCCAAAACCCATCCGCAAACGCTGCAATGTGCAAGAGTGCAGCCAGCCCACGTAAGTGCCCTCTAGCTATAGATATATATATATATTTCAATAGCTAGTGCAGCGTTAAAAGTGGTAATAATGGCTTCGGCTCCACATGTCCACCCTGACTTATATTGTAAGTGCTATTCAACAAGCGTAAAAAAAAAAAAAAAAAAAATTGAATTGCTGTGTGAAAAGAAAACCTTTCTCAAAGAGCCTGCTGTGCTGACAGGTGGGTGGTGGAGGAGTGGAGTCCTTGCAGTAAGACCTGCGGGAAGCTCGGCTACCAGACCAGGGTGGTGCAGTGTATGCAGGCGCTCCATAACGGCACCAACAGGCCCGTCCACAGCAAACACTGCACTGAGGATCGGCCGGACACCAGGAAGACCTGTAACCACACCACATGCCCCGCCCAGTGGAGGACGGGGGCGTGGTCTCAGGTGAGTCAGAAGGACAGCCATCTCCACCAGCTCTTCTCAAAGGTCCCATATTGTAGAAAGTGAGATTTCCATGTTTTTTTATTTATTATAAAGCAGGTTTAGGTGCTATATAAATACTGTGAAAATACCAAAACGCTTAAACCACAGAGAAATGTACAAAGCCCGTATTCAGAAACTGTGACTTTTAAACAAACCGCCAGGACTTCCGTAAGGTTGTGATGTCACAACTATACACTCACCAGTAGAAGTGCCGCTAAACTCTGTGTAGGTGACACACACAGTGAGTCCCAGGCTGCAGTGATGCTGTGAAAAACGGCGACAGCGCAGATGCGGAAAACCGGAAAACGCTGACCAATCAGAGAAGTCTGGGCTTTTTTGGGAGGGGGCCTTAAAGTGACAGGCGCTAAAACGGAGCGTTTCAGACAGAGGGCGAATACAGGTATATTCAGACAGATAGGATGAGAAAAATAATGTGATTTTTAAACATTAAAGCATGTAAACATGTTCTAGTAGAGCCCCAAAATACAAGTATGAACCTGAAAATGAGCATGATGTGTCCCCTTTAAGTTCAAACTTAACCTAATTGTAACATAAATGTTTACTTTTCTTGCATAGCCCTTAGTTGTTACAAAATATTTAATATATATCTTTCCCCAAAATGTATTATTGCAGCGGCAAAAGGTGTGATGAAAAACTTTGCGTGCACCTAAATTATGTGCTGGTGCACCTAAATGAAAGAGTGTACAAGTGTACAGTGCAACCAATGTAAAAAGTTAGTCTAGAGCCCTGCCCCCCTAAAGCTGTTATTTTTGGCAGTTTTGTTACAGCTCCTGATGTTACGGTAACTCCTGTTTACATTGCTGATTCATTTGATTTGATTCAGATATTGCCTAGCAACCAATTTACACATTACTAAAGTCTTTACTAACGAATCTTTAATGGTGCAACCAGATTTAGTAAATCAATTGTCAGCAGTTTGAAACTCGCTAGTAGCTACTAAGAACTTAACAATGGATTTACAAATAGCCGGTGCAACTAAATCCTGGTCTTCAATTCAGTCAGTACTAACTTAACAGAAGACCTGGACCCTATTTTCACATGTTTTTGTGTCTAACTGGCTAATAGGGACAATTTAAGTGTCTGACATTATGGAAAGAGTCTCGCTCAAGGAGAAGTCTCGTTGTGAAATCTGGCGAAGTGACATGTTGCTGGAAGAAAACGGAGGGATAGTGGAATACATCCAAGGTGGAAACACAAGTTTGTTGTGTTGGAGTACAGAAAGCGTAGCTGAGTGTTATCTTAAAGATTTTCAATGTCATGGCTGAATATATAAATGATTTCGACAATGTGGATGAGGTCTTTGAATTCGATGGCCTCCCAAGTATACTGATGTTCAGATTTCACAGCGAGACTTCTCCTTGAGCGTGACTTAATAACACAATAACAAACAGTGAGAGGTAAGAAAAACATTTTATTTCTCTGTAGGGTCCTTTCCATAATGTTGTCAGACACTTCGAATAACAATCTGAACCTGTCGGTGGAAGAAACAAGCACTTTTAGTGGACGTAACGTTACACTGAAGCTGCTCACTTGCCCTCGCAGCTCGTTTAGCGGCTGCCAGTTAAAGCGTCATCGCTCAATACTGAACCAATTTCAGAAATTGTTAATTAGACACAAAAACATGGTAAAATAGGGTCCAGGGTTAAAAATACTCAAGTTACCCTTTAATGGAAAACTGGTACAGTAACACCTTTGCAAATTACCAACATGTTATGCTGATTTACCTCAGTAGATGAAGGGCTAATCATTTTTTTAAAATTACTTTTTACAATAAATCCACTTTGCAGTTTTGCCATTTCCTATTTTTAACTTCCATAGGGACATAACCAGGGACATAATCACCCATTTATTACCTGAGCTCATCATAGCAGGAGGACTTAATTTATTATTTAAAAAAAAAAGGTCCTTGTGAAAATCAGTAAGACCAGAAACAATAAGAAGGATGTTAGCGCTTCATTTGAATAGGTGTGTATATTCTGCCACACCATGACATGAAAATGAATTAAACAAAAGAGCAGTTGTCGTTTTAATAAAGTCTCTTTGAGGGCAAACCTGACTCTGCTCATGGCGTCGGCGTCGACATCAACACTGACATATCCCATCGTAAACATGTGATGCCGATCTTCATGCTCAGACGCAAATGAACCTTGTTGGATGTCGAGATTTAATTGGTGTGGTTGAGCTTTGACAGTGTCGTGAATCATTTCCTCATTCTCAAGTAAAGTGTTGATAAGTTGTGTGTCTGTGTATTTGTATGCGTGTGGCAGTGTTCGGTGACCTGCGGCGAAGGGATCCAGCAAAGGCAGGTGGTTTGCAAGGCCAGCGACAACACAGTCGGAGAATGTGAGGGCGAGAAGCCGGAAACTGTCCTCATCTGTAAACTAAGTTCTTGTCCAGGTGAGATCCACATATTCATGTAATTATGGAACAATATTCACTAATTTACCGGTTTCCTTTCTTAGAAACACTTTTCGAGAAACTGTCTCTGCGTGATCGAGTCATTTCCTTTTTATTATGGATGATGGAAGTCTGGAACAAAGACTTTTGAACTAGTGGGTGTTCAACATCTGCTGCGTCATGCAAATTTAGTCATTATCACCATGGGATGCCAGTTACATAAACATCATTTGATTGGCTACATTTTTCGAGTTTATACACCAGCAGGTCTAACTACACCTCATTGTCCTTTAAGGAAAAAGAACCCTTTTTTTTCTCCAACACTTTATTAGATTTCCACAAAACATAAACGATACATAACTATATCAGTATACAAAAATACACAAGTCAAAGAAAAAAATAAAATAAAAATACATAAAAATATATAAATATAATAAAGATATATTAAAACTAGGGCTGTCAAAGTTGACACGATAATAATGCGTTAACACAAATTTGTTTTAATGCCACTAATTTCTTTAACGCATTAAGGCAACTTGCTATTTTTAGGTTGTAACGCAAGTCAGGGATAATGTGCAGCGAGCCGGTCATTGTTGTGAAAGAAACCCCGGCACGGCGATGCTGCACCCCGACGCGAAGCGGACGGGTCTCTCATCGCCCTGAAGGGGATTCTTTCACAACAATGACCCACTAGCCGTACATTATCCCGCTTATTACATGGCTACTTACTGAAGAAATCAATATTTTGACACAAAAACCTTCCGCCAGAGTCTGACATCAGAGCTGCGCCCATAGCAACGGTCTACTATACATAGCAACGGTCTGTTATACAGAAATTACAGACCGCAGAATGCCGTGATTGACCAATCAGAATCGAGTATTCAACACAGCTGTGTAATAAAGGAAGTTACATAACGCTCCAAAGTTACGCTAAATTTTGGCGAGGAAAAACTGGCATGGCCATTTTCAAAGGGGTCCCTTGACCTCTGACCTCAAGATATGTGAATCAAAATGGGTTCTATGGGTACCCACGAGCCCACTTTATGATATCACATGCAGTTTGGGGCAAAAAACATGCAGTTATTTATTTTCGCCTATTCTAAAATGGTGTATTTGAATATTTCTGCATACTTGGGTCCCTAAACAGTCTTAAAATTACATGAATTGAGTATCACTGTCAAGCTGAGACTGTTGTGGATCCAATGAGCCCAATTGTATTCATGTGTGATGATGTTAGTCCCCATAGTACCCATTTCATTGCAGTGAGACCATTTTTTGAAACCTCACTGTATAAAAATACCTGTTGTGACCTCTAGGATAATCACAGCCTTATGAAACTTTACAACCACAAAATAAAGACCTAGGACGTTCAGAGGATGGATGGCTGTATATTAACAATATGGGGGTTTCTGAGCAGTTTCCAGAACAGAAGTGCTTGCCGTCAAATTAATCTCCAGGTTCCCAGCTTTCAGATGATGTTAACCACTTCTATGTAACATCTATTTACCTTCAATCTCTCCAAAAAAGACAAAAATGGGTCTATGAAAAAAAGGGGTGGGGTGGAAAAGTTTAATAGATAGGTAACGTTTTCTAAGGATATACATGCAGCCATTTACCAAGACTTGGTCTATTCACCTTTTTCCATGAAAGTGCTATCATCCGTTGCCTGTAACAAATGTATCTAAAACGATTTGCCCCTTCTTCCTTATGTTCTGTTGGATAACACCCCAATAAGAACAGCTTGGGCTCCATTGTTAATTGTATTGACATAGAACCTTTTGAAAACCTCATGGAAGCTTATGTCTCAAAACATTTCTGCGCTGACGCCCTCCTGCAGCTTTTCTCATGCTGCTTCCTCTTCAAAGAGGTGGGAGCCACCAATTTGTTTCAGTTTTCCTTCACAGTGGAAAATAGTGTTTTTTGTGAATAACACAAAGAGGTTCAGCAAGTTGTGCCCTGCGTACTTGGAAATAGCACCAATTTGTTTTCTAGAAAGACGGCTTTGTTTTTCTTGCATTAGCAAGAGGTTGTCGAGAGCTTTTCTTGGGTCTCGTGGCTGCTGTTTGATGTTTTATTTAGGAATATTTTTATGCCTGATTTTGTCCTCCACTCCAGGACAGCCAGTGTCTCCTCTCGACTTTGAAACAATGGAAAACTCCACAATAAAAGACGAAGCTGTCCACCAAAGGGCTCCTGAAAACCCGGTCCACAAACTCTCTTCAAGTAAGTCAATATGTAATTTGTTTCAGAAATCAATCTAAACGTAAAAATCTACAGTAGAAATGCTTTTTTTCTTTCAATCCTCTTAGTGATGTCCTCTCCCTTGTTATCACTAGATGAGCCGTGTCTGGGGGATAAATCGATTTTCTGTCAAATGGAGGTTCTTGCCCGATATTGTTCCATCCCTGGATATAATAAGCTTTGCTGTGAGTCTTGCAACAAGAAAGAAAACCTCGCCACATACGCTCCTGACCTCGAAAACACCCCAGTGGTCTTTGTTGAAACTGAGACCCCAACTCCTTCTCACCCTGCGTCACCCAAGGCTACGCCACCCGCTACGACCCAGTGCCCGCCGCAAACCACTAAAGCCATCGGCAGACGGCTTCGCTCCACCGCCCCGGTGCCAACCACCGCTGCCGCTGCCGAAGCCTCGCCATCCACCGGTGCTGCTCTGCCCCAGGGTCCCACCAGCGACTCCTTCCTCACGGCTGGGAGAGGAGACTCAGACCCGGGGCCTATTCTACCTCCGGGGCCTCCACGGCCCACAGCGGACTCCAGTGGAGGTGCCTCTAAAGAGCACAGTCCAAACAGCACTTTAGGCCCAGTCGCTGCCAGGTCAAGAAGGGACAATTTAGGATCCGAGAGGGACTCGAGTCACAGAACCCTGTCAGCTCAGAAATGAACAGCGAGCGATGTTGTGAACGTGCTGCTCGGTGAGACGGTCTCGTACATCAGCTCACCCTTTTGCAGCATCTGACGAAGACTCGCAGTCTTTGCTGCAGATATTTTCTTTCTTTTTTTTTACAATTTTTTTTTTCATGCCAGTGAACTTAGACCAGACCAGCGATGGTTACCTCATCAAAACTCCAGAGTGATCTGTGTGATCTCAGCGTCGCTCTGCCCTCTGAATGCTTCAAATATGAAACGGAAGAAAAAAAATGTTGTCAGGTGCTGTAAACTAAAACGACTACAAGACGTGTTCAAAATGTGATGACTGCATTGCTACATTCATGTTTTTATCTGTGTACAGTTGTGTAATCCTGTTTTTTTTTTCAAGTGCATTAGAACTACTATTGAACTTGTATTGTGAACATGTGAGGAGAGGTCAAAGGCCATGGTTTTGGAGGTGCACGTGTCAGCTATGGAGGCTAGAGTGTGCCAGAATAATTATAGACCCTGCCAGTGTTAAATTATAATCAATTAATATATTGCTAATTTGAAAAAAAAATATATTAACTAGTTAAATTTTAATGGTGCATTGAATAACGCAAAATAAATTAGCAAATTTTAATTTCTTATTCTGTTTTAAGAATTAATAGAATTTTAAAATAGAATTGCAAAAATATATTTTTTAAAAGCTTATAAATTTTACTACAGTTTCCATTGATGATTGCTCTAATTCAAAGGAACAGTGTGTGACATTGAGGGGGATCTATTTATAAAATTGAAATATAATTCCTTTCTTTAGTGTATAATCACCTGAAAATAAGAATCTTTGTGTTTTTGTTAGCTTAGAATGAGCCGTTTGTATCTACATAGGGAGCGGATCCTCTTCACAGAACCCGCCACCACGTTTCTACAGTAGCCTAGAACAACAAACTAAACACTGGCTCTAGAGAGGGCCATTCATGTTTTTGCGTCGGCCGTCGGAGTTCTTCTACATGCTTGGCACACAGAAGTTTCAGTTTGTTGCAATCTGCAACCTCACCACTAGATGCCGCCAGATTCCTACACACTGCACCTTTAAAGACAGCTCTCACATTTCAACATGTGTAAACATTGTGGCACCTAAAACTTGAATTACGTGTGCTCAGCAGAGGGTGGCAGCACAATGCATCACATAACAGCTGGTCAATCGGTGCTCCTGTTGCTGTAGTAAACTTTAAAAATCTCTTTTACAGGAATAGTTTGACATTTGGGGAAATGTGCTTATTCACTTCCTTGCTGAGCAATTTTTTAATTCATCATTTAGGAACGGTGTGTAGGATCCAGCGAGAGAGAGCGGTGGCGACTTGAGCGAGTAACGTTATCGTCTCCGGCCCAAGTAGGAAAAGTTAACAGTGTTTGGTTTGTCCGTTCTGGGCTACTGTAGTAACATGGCGGACTCCATGAAGAGGATCCACTCCATATGTAGATATGAAGGGCTCATTCTAAGCTAACGAAAACACAACGATTCTTCGTTTCAGGTGATTATACACTAAAGAAAACATACGTATTAATATTATATTCCATTTCTGCCAAGAGATCACCCTAAATGTTACACACTGGTCCTTTAAAGGAATAGATTGACATTTGGGGAAATGTTCTTATTTGGTTTCTGGCCAAGCAATTATTTAATTTGTCATTTAAATGTGAATGTAATGAATTGATAATGGCTTTTTAAAATGTATCTAATTGATTATAATAAGACAACTGTTATAGTTGGCACACTCCAGACTCCATAGACATCACTCCTGGCAGGAAGCCTCATAGCTTTTCTGTCCCCGGTGCTCTTTATTGTTGTTGTTTTTTTCCCAAAATCCAACGTACTGGTGATCATCCTAGCTGGTAAAAAATCACACAACTGTCTGCAAGCCAACCCCACTGTAGCATGCCCTCCGTCTGCCTGCCTGTGTGGAAGTCAGTCACTTAACGCTTTAAAAACAACAAAAGATTTAAGAAAAAAAAAAAACTCATTATCTTTTTGTAACTGATATATTTTTCAGATAATAATGTATATAGTGTAAATTTCAAGTTATGAAAAGAAATTAACAACCAGGAATTGAAAGTGTGTAAAAAAAACAAACAGGCGATGCTGTAAGTCTACAGACTGTGGTTGGTCATACTGTTACATCATTCCTGCATTGCAGTTCATAACATCATTATGTTTATTGTATAGTTCTTGTATATACGTACGTGAATGAAAGCTTTAAATGTTAATATTTATTGAATTTTTAAGTGGTATGGAGAAACAAAGTAAAACATGTTTGAAAGAACTCAGATTCTTGTTATTCCTCTATTCAGCCTCCATTTACTCTCGTTATATTTAACTGTTTTTTTGCTTGACTTCCATTTCGAGGCTATGCGAAGAAAGATTTGTAAAAGCTACTGTAAATGAGTGTGAATCATTCGTTACAAAACCTTACATTTACTGATTAATTCAGTCTGAAATTAGTCATGCACATTTACTGTTGACTCCTGACTCGCTGCTGAAAGGATGTTAGGTAGTGATGGATGAAAATGAATCAGGCAAAGTAGGCACATTCAAGCACTTTATTAGTTTTCGTCCAGTTGTCCTCCAGTTAGTCGTGTGTCAACAGACAAGTGGTGACTCCTACTCAGGAAATCTTGAGGTTTGAGCGGCACACTGTGACATTAATTCCTATAAACCAGCTGCCTTCTGCCGGGCTGGCACTGCGGCTGCTGATAGACACTGATGTGTGCCAGCTCTGGAGCTGAGCGTCTCCTCCGGGCAGCGTTTCTGCTCTCTCTGAAAGGGCAGCGTTTTGCCGAGCAGCCAGGCTGTCACCGTGCCTCCGTCTCCCAGTCTTCCCCCCTGTGAGTGGTGACAGGGTGCTGCTGCTGCTGCTGCTGCTGTAGTGTGGGTGTCTCTCAGACTTGGTTAGCTCAGGGTGGCGCTCGCTGTGAGACGTCTGCGGAGGTGTCTGGTGAAATCCAGCTGTGCTCGGGGCAAAGCCTGATTGACAATGGACTTTGGCAGCCAGCCCTGAGAACAAAATTAGATCTTTGTTAGACCCCTGAATTGTATTTTGGTGACTGTCAGTGTTGGTAAACAAAAGAGATTATAAGTAGTACGCAGTATTGATCAATTAAACCATGTCTGGTTTCATAATTTTTTTAAATAATAGTAATGCAATACTATGAACAAAACACAAATAATGAAAACAAGAAAAAAAAAAAAAACGATTAACTGAAGCTCTACTTCTTATTTTCCTAAGCTTTCAACCACATCTAATGGTCTTCATCAACGAATGGAGGTTGCATAGTTGCATGTTGTAAGTTAGAAAGTAAGCGCAATCAGCTGAGGAAGAATGCAAACTGCAGTTGACCGTGCCAGAAAAAGCTAGTACTACTGCTACTACTACTACTACTACTACTACTCCATTGATTCAGTATTGCGCTTCCATAAAGTTGTAGGACTCAAAACAGACTGCAGCAGATGCAGAGGTGTCCTGATTTCTAGTGCCTAGAATGGGTCAAGTTCCAAAATGCTGGATCCTACATTTCCCAGAATGCAACGTAATAGTCTTTCCTCAGAACCTCTCTGCCAATAGTGCCAAACTTCACACCTCTGGTTCGTAACTACTTTTGTCAAACTACTATTTTGAAGGTCAAGAATAAACTTTACCCATACATATTCAGACACATTACTATTACACCATGAATCATGTCAATGCAGTTTCCTGTCAAATGGAGCTTTAAACCTGCAGAAGGCAGAATATTTTGGGGGAAAATTTCCATAATAACCTTGGTATTTCCTCAATTTATCTCAACACGGCTGCCGGTTCACAAACTTTCTGCCTACTGCAGCTTTAAGTTAGGTATCTTCTGTCACGCCTGTGAATCACCAGAGGTGGACTTAATTAGTTTTAATTAATAAAAATAATAAAACAAATTGAAAAATAATAATCAGTAGTACCTAAGTATTTTTTGAGGGCTTGTACTTTTTTCAGTATTTTTAAAAAAATTGGTAATTGTATTTTTGTCTCACTCTTATTATCTTTTATTCCACCCTCTGGCATTTTACTTAACAAATGATTTCACTAGATATTAAAGACTGCTTATTATTATTATTATTATTATTATTATTATTATTATTATCATTATTATTATCATCATCATCATCATTATTATCATCATCATCATCATCATCATCATCATCATCATCATCTATTATTATTATATTATTATTACCATTATTATTATTATTATTTATTTATTTTTATTTTTTCAAGTGGACAATAAAGATAAAGATATCTATTCTTACATAGTAAAAAGTCAGATAAAAAAAGTCCTGATAAACTGTGTGAGAAGGGAACAAAAATAGAAGTGATAAATCAGCAGCTGCAGCAGAGAAGAAGCTGCTGGTGCGTTCACGGCCGCAGGAGGGCAGAGCTTCCGGAGTGGGACACTTGATTACTCAGCTGATTACTCCCGGAAACGTGTTTTAAATGTTTGCGTTAATTGACAGAGGGTGGCGAGCAGTTTGTGAACAGTATAACAATGCAATATGTTACGTCATTATGTGTTAAGTTAGCATTGTATCTCGGCATAGTTAAAAAAAGGTTGCATCTACCTCAATTGAGCACCACCTGGCTAGCGATGACTTTACGTTCAAGACACGTCTACCTTCAGACAGGTATGTGAGGACTTCCTGATTAGAAGATAATCCCTGAAGTGACTGCAGAGCCTCATTCAGCTCTAAATGTTTGCTATCTTGCAGTGAGACGCCGAGTGGACCAGTTAGTTAGGTGCTAAAGGAGTCACACTGAAGACCTTCACACAGGCTAGTACAGTACAGGTGTCTCTAAGCAACATGAGGCTCTTTAGCTCCTCTCCAGTGGCTCCCTGTGGAGCTTTAAAAATGGAAATTAATAACTGTTTTTTGTTTACATTTCATTTTTATTTATCATTGTTGTAAGTCGGTAAGACAGAGTATTTGCCGTATTGAGAAAAAAAAAAATCGGAGATTTAGAGAATAAAGTCGTAACATTATGAGAATAAAGTCATAATATTACGAGAATAAAGTCGTAACATTATGAGAATAAAGTCATAATATTACGAGAATAAAGTCGTAACATTATGAGAATAGTCATAATATTATGAGAATAAAGTCGTAACATTATGAGAATAAAGTCATAATATTACGAGAATAAAGTCATAATATTACGAGAATTAAGTCATATTACGAGAATAAAGTCATAGGTTTACGAGAATAAAGTCATATTACGAGAATAAAGTCGTAACATTATGAGAATAAAGTCATAATATTATAAAGTAGTAATTTTACGTGTTATTTTCTTTTTTTTATCGTAAAGTTATGATTTTATTCTGATTGCATAAAAAAGTTCTTTTTTTTTACTCCGATTTTATGCATTATGGCGATGTGTTCTTAATACCATGACAGTTTTCCTAAGATTAGATTTTAAAAATTGCAATATATCGCCTTGTTTACAGTATCGCAATATATTGAATTGTACCCCCTGTATCATGATACATATCGTATTGCCAGATTCTTGCCAATATACAGCCCTAATTTTAACTGACCTAGCCCACTTTTTACCTTTATATCTAAGTACATTTTTTACCTAAGTACTTTGACTTTTACTTGAGTATAATATTGTAGTACTTCTTCCATTCCTGTCTGCTACCTAATACTTCTTCTTGGCTACGTTTCTGGACTTGTTTTTGGACTTTTACTCCACTCCCATTTATGACAGCTGAAGTTGCTGGTTACTTTTCAGATGAAGATTTTACTTAAAGGATCATTGTGTAACAATTAGGGGGATCTATTGGCAGAAATGGAATATAATATTAATAAGTATGTTTTCTTTAGTGTATAATCACTTGCTAATAAGAATTGTTGTGTTTTTTGTTAGCTTAGAATGAGCCCGTTTATATCTACATAGGGAGCGAGTCCTCTTCACGGAGTCCACCATGTTGCACCGCCATGTTTCTACAGTAGCCCAGAACGGACAAACCAAACTCTGTTAACTTTTCCTGCTTGGGCCGAAGTCGATAATGTTACTCACTCCCATCGACGCCGCTCTCTCTCTCTCTTGCTTCACCACTCACTTCCCACATATACACACACACACTCTACACACTGACTCTGCTCCAAATGACCTACGCTACTCTTACAACAACTGGCTTTAGAGAGGGCCATTCGCGTTTTCGCAGAACTTAGTTTTTTTCTACGTTCCTATCCATTAATCAACTGAGAGTTATCCTGTGACCCTTTGGAGGAGCCCAACTCTTAAATTGGGAACCACTGGACTAAACTATTTACCCGTAGGCTTATATCAAGTAATTAAATCTAGCCCCACCTTGACCATTGATGCACCAGTCTGGAAAAAATAAACGTTCTGTGAATGATATATTATTATATAATATATATTATTATATATCAGTCACAGGGGACGTTTTTTTTTCGAGAACAAGTACTTCTTTAGTTTTAATACTTCAAGTACATTTTGCACTGTATTTGTACTGGTACTGTTAAGAACCAGCGATCTAGCTCTGCAAACCCGGCAGTTTATCTACCGGTATGTAAACCATTATCAGCTCTTCCTCGCTTGCCATGCTGCTGTTGGTTGATTGTTTTGTTTGCTCCCATCACCACCCCGGCCTCCTCATGTCTGGTTCCTCATCTCAGTCGCCAGCATATTTAGGCTAGTTGTGATTGTATATCCTTTTTTCTGTAGCTACCCATTATCTCAAAATTGTGTATCCGATATTACAGTGATTTGCGTCTGCTGTGGTCTGTGCTGTTAATCCTGGGAGAATATGAACTACCGAGAGCATCTTAAAGAGCAGATCCTGAACTGGAATGCAAATGTTTAGAGGCATTTCTACAGTGGCTTGTCTCAGACTGAGACCTACAGATGATTTTAGCATATTGCTTTACTGAAATACATGGGTTGTGTGTGGTTTTGTTTTTGTTTTGTTAATCTCTTGGAAAGAAGCTCTCTGCTCGTCACATAAAAGCCTGGTGGAGCTGGAGCTTAATAAGAAAAGCACCCTCAAATGAATATTGCATGTGCATCTGTGTTAATTTATTACACAAACAAATGTATTGCAATAAATGGATATTGCACATAATGGAGTTTGCAAATGCTTTTCCTATTATATTCACAAATGGAAAATGCAGCACTTATGAATTTACCTTGACGTCCATATTAAGAAGCCACGTGAAGTGGCTTTTTCCTTTATCCTCTTCCAGAGCCTGAATGATAATGCAGGTTGGTCCGTCCTCGGCTCTGTAAACATGTAAACAAAATCAATAACTCATTAGTATTGAACCAGGGTTTATTGTGGATTATGTGCTTGTCCATTGTGTATATTTTGATTTCAGAACTAAACAAATATACATCATGGCTGTACTGTACTTAAGTACAATTTTGAAGTACTTGTACTTTACTTGAGTATTTCAATTATCTGCTACTTTACAGGGGTTTTCCTGGCTCAGGAGTTCCTCGGAAGAAATTTGGTTCTTTTCAAAGTTAAATGCATCAATCTGATGCATTTTGAGAGCAAAATTAAGAAGCTGGATCTATAAAGAGTTTAGGCTAGATCTTGTGTTCTTGTAAACAATTTTGTGCTGTAGCAGTGGTGGAATGTAACTAAATACATTTAGGCTACTCAAGTACAGTACTTAAGTACAATATTGAGGTACTTGTACTTCACTTGAGTATTTCGATTTTATGTAACTTTATTTACCCACTTCTACTCTACTACATCTCAGAGGGAAATATTGTACTTTGTACTTTACTTCAATTATTTATTTGACAATATTAGTTACTAGCTACATGCAGATTCAGATTCTTAATGCTAAATATAAATAAACTTATCTTTGGTGTATAATTAAGTAAGCGGAGGAAATGCGCCCAGTGTGGGAGTTTTGTTTACTTGATGATCTTTTTTTCCTCTTTGGCAGTTTTTGCAGTACCTTTCTTATTTCACTGAGCTGATTAGGATACAGTGCCACCACAATGGTTGCACTTACAAATGAATGTTAGAAAATAGTTTTCCATAAAGACACCAGTTTTGTTGAGAGCTGGAGACGGGGTGAAATTTGATGCTTGCTGCCTCGTAATTCTCTATAAAGGAAAAACTAATATCTGCTAAACTAATCACATTCCCATCAATCTCAACTATACGTTGTGTTGTTCTATTAGCAAATGTTCCAGTTGGATGGTTATATAATAAATTAAGATGTGAACATGGTGAAGCATTATAATTGATGATCATCGCCATGGTAGCATTGTAATTGTGAGCTGAAGTTAGCCTTTAGCTCAAAGCACAGCTGTGCCTGCGATAAGCCGTACACTCTTAGTCTTTGTTTTTTGGAAAAACTGCAACATTTTTACCCAGCGGAGTGTCACTTTAAATATAATGGCTATGAAAAATTGCTTTTGTTTTATTCCTCTATCTTCACATTGTTCATAATCCTCTGATATCTGTCTGATAGATACAACATTTTTATCTCACACACATGAGATATGACTGCAGACATTTAAGGCCACAGATATTAGCCGGGGCTGAGCACGTCACCACAGACTGTCAGAATAAAATAAAAGGTTAGAGCAAATCAGAAACACTCCACTGGATTTATTACTGTAGAGTTGAAGATGTTTTCCCGCTTTGGTCTGACAGCTTGCTACCTGGAAGCTTGACATTACTCAGATGCTGTATATATTGTGAATGAAAGTTTAATGAAGCTGTTGAATATATTCTAACATGTAGTTGAAACAGAGTTGTGCCTGGCTGGTGTGTATGTGATCCTACTGTACCTCACAAAGCCTGCCTGAGGTGGGAAGGACTCCAGCTGAATCGCCGCTCCTCCGAGATAAAGGCTGGACTTTCGTTTGCAACTGTGTCTGACGCTCAGGAAATCCCTTTGGCCAATCAGATTCCCCGCCGTCTCGGCTGAAATCTCGTGAGTTACGATCGTTTCGGGTCCAACATGCTTCAGAACCTACAAGAGACGCAAATATCGATATTTAGTTTGCGAAACACTACGTGGACTGCAGGACTGAATTGCAATGCAATACATTTCTTGCTGCAAATATATAGCATGACATCAATGAGTTATGTCTATAAACAGAAATATACAGACAACTAGACCTTAAAGTGATAGTTTGGGTGTTTTGAAGTGGGGTTGTATGAGGTACTTATCCATAGTCAGTGTATTATACAGTAGATGACGGTTGGCGTGCCCCGAGTTTGGAGAAGCAGACAGGAGTTACCGCGCAGCAAAATGTGTTTTAGCCACCTAAAAGAAAGGACCACCTAAAAAAAACCAGTTCCAGTTTAAGAGTACGCTATATGTAGAATATTTTCATCGGTTTACCTTGCCACCAGACAGCTATACAGTCTATGTAGACAGCCCTTTCTGACGGGGGACTGAATCCGTTATCTTTGCTCTCGCCAAAGCAACCAGACTCCATTGGAAAAAAACAGTAATTTTACCTCGCAGAACACGGGAGTTGATTGTCTTCCGCCGCCTTGATCGGATGGTTTGTTTGTGCTATTGTGCGGCTTTGGATATTTCGGATTCACCAAAGTCACACAATAGCACAAACAAACTAACCGATCAAGGCAGCGGTAGACGAGCAACTTCTGTGTTCTGCGAGGTAAAATTACAAGTTTTTTCAGTGGAGTCTGGTGGCTTTGGTGAGAGCATAGATGGATACAACGACTTCAGTTCCCCGTCGGAAAACGCTGTCTGGCAGCAAGATAAAGCGGTGAAAATATTCTAAATATAGCGTACACTTAAATTGATATTTTTTTTTATTTAGGTTGGCCTTTCTTTTAGGTAGCTAAAATACATTTTGCTGCTGGCCCAGTCCACAGCAGTACATTGAGTTTGCTCCCGTGTGGTAACCCCTGTCTGCTTCTCAAATATGGGGGCGTGCTGACCATCATCTACTGTAGGTAATACACTGACTATGGATAAGTACCTCATACAACCCCACTTCAAAACACCCAAACTATCCCTTTAACTGAATGGGTAGGAAATGTTTTCAATAAATACTAATCTCCTCTAAACTCAGGGTGCTTAAATAGTATTCACAAGATATTTTTATAGGTAATAGTTTCACAGTTAATAAAATAATCAATAAAAAGTCAGCAGCTCACTTTGATATGCTGTATGCTCGGGTTCCACTGGTGCATCTCCTCCACTCGGACAAACAGGAGGTCGTAGAGCTCGTCCACGCTGGCGTCCAGGACCGCCTCCAGCCTGAAGACCTTCCTGGCCCCCGGCATCACTTTGCTAGAAATCACGTCCCCTCCGCTCTGAAAAGCAGCAACAAACAAGCAGTCGTACATAATCATCAAACACAATGGTCATTCAAAGGCACACAATGAAGTCAGGGTGGCACTTAAATCAATCAGACGTTACCTCTGTGATCTCGACCTTCCACCCTTGCGTGTCTTCCGCCATACAGAGAGCCTTCCTCATTGCTTCTTGACCTTGTTGTACGTAGAACAGCTGATCTTCTTTTGAAGGCACGGGCTTTGTTTCTTCAGGTTCGGGCTCTGCAAAAGATTCTTCTCCTTAGTAATCTTTCAACAACGACACTCTGAAAGCCGAACAGAATTTTTTTTTTTTTTTTTTTTTTTACCGTTATACTTTAATCCAGCAAGTGTTCTCATGTGATGCTGGACTTGTCCCCATCTCTGCATGTGTGTGAGCTCCTGGCCTATCACTGCCACAGCCGTGCGTTGAAGTCCTGCATGATTGAACAGTTGAGAGACACAAAAAAGCAACAAAAGCTCAGCAGTCTTACCAAGAGTGTAGCGTTTGCATGAAAAGGACTAAAAATAAATGCTATTCCTTAGATTATTGCGAGAGCTCACCTGCCAGACTCCTCAGATGCGGGTAGGAGATTCCACAGCAGAGCTTTACAACGGCAGGCAGCATGTTGTCTGTCTTTGGCAGCAACAGCAAAGCAGCAGACAGCGTCTCTGGTCTTTATATGGCCCGTGAAGGACGCTTCACAGAGATAAGGCCCGGAGGAGAAGATAGGACCTATTCTGAATTCTACTCCGAAGGCCACACTTGACAAGAGTTTTATTAACTAAAACACAGCATTAGACTCAAGGCAGAGAGGGAAATCTACCAGTATGATTATCTAGTGCTTTTGGTGCATTTTATATCACAATTTTACACCCTAAACTATGTGGGAGACAAGAGTTTCTGAGTCACTCTGGCATAGAAGCACTGTAGGTAATAAAGTACTTGAGACTTGCTATATCTATGCATTTGGTTTCATTATTAGTTCCTGTAAATGTGCATAATGGACTGCATTTATATACCTCCTTACCGGAGAAAGCGCTTTATAATTTGTCTCCCATTAACACACACTCTGCACATCAGTGGTGTTGGAGCTGCTATGCAAGGTGCTGGCCTCATCACTTTCGTATTTCCTCTGTGTTAAATCTATGCAGGCACAAGTGTGCGAGTGATGCAGCCTAGCCTATACGTGACATTTATGGTCTCAGCATACAACCTCTCTGGCATCGGATTACCATTCAGCTGGCCTACCATTCATTCCTGGCCATCGGGAGCAAATTGGGTTTGAGTGTCTCACTCAAGGACACTTAAACAAGCGGACAGGAGGAACCGGGGATCGAACCACCACCACCACCACCACAGGTGGTTTTCAGGATGAATCGGATGCTGAATTGCACCAAACAATTACTTCTGTGTTACATACAAATTAGGCTACTTTAGTGTGGAGTCCCCTCAAGTTAAGTGATGAATGATGCTTTGTAACTAGGGATGCACCATCACATGATTACGTTAATTACAAATATAGTTTTTTATGCCTCCGCGCCAGCGACAGCCGTGGCTTGGAGGCATTAGGTTTTAAGGTTGTCCGTCCGTACGTCTGTACGTCTTTCCCATTCTCATCAACGCAATAATCTCAGAACGACTGAGGGGAATTTCTTCAAATTTGGCTTAAACGTCCACCTGGACTCAAGAATGCACTGATTAGATTTTGGAGGTCAAAGGTCAAGGTCACTGTGATCTCACAAAAAAAAGTTTTTAGCCATAACTCAAGAATCCATATGCTAATTTCACCCAAATGTCCAACAGGATGAAATTTTGGACAAACTTGAATGTAAACTGCAACTTGACTGGTTGGCGGAGGCATACAGTACAACCGTGAGGCGCAAATTCTAGTTTTCATCCAAATAGTTTTAAATATCACATATTATGAAAATTAGTCAAAATCTGTGGGATGAATGATAAAAGTGCAAAAAAATGTAAATAACTTTTGTGTTGGCAGAAGCGTGTGTATTCTATTGATGAATCCAAGTAAACAAGCTGCCATTACTGTTGTGGCGTCTCACTTTTAAACCCGCACAATAAAACATTTGAAAGTTTTATTTTGGCCAATAAGTATGACTGGGAGCTCCTGTAGAACCTGTTACATTTTGAAAATATAGTCATCGACGTGCCATTGAAATGAGGGTTGTAGGTGGCTGTGCTGTTATCAGCTCAGGCAAAGTCTTTAATTAATTTCCATTAAATCCTTGAGTTTGTATTCCGAGTGGTATGCCTACAACCCAACGTAAGAAATGTATATTCTTAATCTAAAGGTTTCATAACTTCAAACCAGTGTTATGATACTGGCCAATTTATGTGTTGTACGCCCACTCGGGAGCACAACACATAAATCAACCAGCAGATTCATCTCTATGGCTTAGTGGTGTCTCCAAAAGGACCTGTGTTTCTGGTTGCTCTCTTTAAAATGTAATCTTTATTATATAATCAAAAGTACAATGTTTCATGTTTGTGCGCTTGATTTAGAAATTCATGCTCTCTATTTAAGAAGGCCATGTTCTTTGAACTTATTGTGCATACACAGTACATTTGCATCCATGAAGCTCTCCCTACTGGATGGCATCCACAGTATCCTAAATGTTTTTATGGTGAAAAAGCCCATGAAGCCCACACATCTCAATCCAAGATGAAAATAGAATCCTATAAAATCCAAGCGATCCATAGTGAGAGTGTGAAGGATACACGCAAGACAAAACTAATGGCATGAAGGTGATAAGTTATGCTTAATTGTGAGCACAAATCATTAATTCGAGAGCATTATTAATTCCTCCATGACACCTCCCTTAGCAGAGGAAATCATTATGATCAAACACATGAAATGCCAAAAATATGCAGGTTATATTTAGTCAGCCGATGCGATTGAGGTGACACTTTTTACTACAAGCCCATTGCACTAATTGGCAGGAACTACCACATGATGCTTGAGAGGTTGTAGGTCTCAAGGGACCAGAGGTAATCTGAATAATTTCATTTTGGTGAGAAAGCCCTGAATTGTGACCCTGAAAGATAGCAACGATTAGTGCTGCCTTTCTAAGGACGACTGTCACACTGATAAACCGGCAGTGGATCATGTGAAAAAATGCAAATGTACTTATATTTGCATCGCTGTACAATCACACACTCTCTTAGGAGTCATAGGTTGTGAGGTAGATATGAAGAGATTGAAATTATGATACACTGTACTGTGATTTAAAAAAAAGAATAATTTGCATTCATGTGGTTTTATAAGTACTCTATAATAATCATCCTTGGAACATATGTAGTCTTCTAAATGATAATTATGGGGTTTTACATGACCGAGAAAACTGATGCTATAGCTGATGAGCAAAGGAAGGAATTAAGCTGAATGGTAATCAGATGCCAGAGAGGTTGTATGCTGAGACCATAAATGTCACGTATAGGCTATGCTGCACCACTCGCACACTTGTGCCTGCATAGATTTAACACAGAGGAAATACGAAAGTGATGAGGGGGAGGTTAATCCTCCAACGTCACCTGTTCTGACATCCTTTCTTCTGTGGAGTCAATATCCTCCTCCTTTCTCCTCGGGGGCCAAACAGGAATGTTAGGCCAGCGTGATATGCATGAGTGGCTCAGAGAGATCAGAGAGTTTGTGGGAATTATAGTGACCCTGAACACATTTTATCATTTAATTGTATTTAATAAATTTATGTTTTACATAAAGACCTCGCCGCTTCCCGGGACCGTGGACTTAGTGCTTGCTGTACCCTCTCTTCCTGCGTCCCGACGAGACTGTCAACGTGGGTGGACTGACCTCAGTGCGTCAGGGGTCTGCGGCAATGTCCGCAACCCATCCACCCAATCCGTCTTGAAACACGGACCCTGTCTCGTTTACCATGCTTTGTGGGTGGGACTTTTTTATCATCACCTTTTCATATTTATACAACCAATGTTTTTATGATTAGATAGTTTACAAGAGCACAAAGTTCTTCATAGATCCAAAAGACATGTGTGCCCAGGGGCCTCACAGGACCAGGATCCGGCCCTGATGATCCCAGAAAACATTATTGGTGTATCATTTAATTTAATTCATTCATTCATTCATTCATCTGCACTGACTCATTTTCATAGTCGAGGCTATTCATCATGTCTTTGTAGATTTTGATCTCTAAACAAAATTTAATTTAATCTCTAGAAACAATAATTATTCATTCATTCATTCATCCTTCACAGACTCCTGTTCATGGTAGTGGCTCGTTGCTACACCTGTGTGAATTATGATCCCTGGACACAATATATATAGGTTAATTAGATTCAATTCATTCACACATTCATTCCTTCATTACTACCTTACATCATTCACTCATTCATAAAAATGTCTGTGTGAAGAATGTTATAATTTCTAGACACAATAATGGTTTATGATTTCATTCATTCACTTTTTTATGGTAGTTGCTAGTCACAATGTCCTTGTGGATTACGATTTCAGATACTATGGTTTATGTTTATTTAATTTCAATAATTAATTAATTCACCTGAATCCTACCTACTATTTACTTTCAACTCCACCCTCTCACTTTGGAGGGGCTCCACCTCTCTCTGCTCGTATGATATGAGGTACATTAGTGAGGTCTCTGTGTTTGTGTGAGTGAAGAGGGGTTAAAGTCATATCGGTCAAATAGTTGGTAGAGGGCCCAGTGCCGCCCTCTCTTCTCAATGCTGCATCGCTGATACAGCACCGGCGAACAGCTGCCTCTTATCGGCCGGAGCCAACAGGTGTCCTTGTGAGAAAGGATTCATGACGTCAATGCTGATCTTGACCTGTTGACCAGGCCAGCTGACCTTAAACTACGGTCACGCCACCGGGGATGTGGCATCCTGTAGAAAGGACTTGTTTATGAATAGCCACTGGCATCATTCATCATCATGGGCCTTCAGTACAATTTGTGTTATTACGTGTAGTTTGAGCTAGGGATGTTAATAATTAACCGTTAACCGACATTACGAATTTTAACCGGTTAAACGGTTAAAAGAAATATTAAAAATTAATTAAAAAGCTGAGCAAAACTCAGAGGAGCGGCTTGTCACTTTAAGGAGAATAGCTGGTCCACCTTAACAGCCCACCTTAAGGGAGTCTGTGCCACTGTTGCGAGATACAGGAAGTTGGCTCCCGTCTTGAGCTGAGGAGTTGTAGCATTTATTCGCCGACAAATAAACTGTACACACACTGCTACTGTGACGTTCACAAATATAACGCCACTGACAACCCCACACTCACCGCCTCCACACACACACGGTCTGTCGTACACTCGGTAACGTTACGCCGGGCAGACACACAGCTGACAATCTCGTAACTAAACTAAATGGTGTTTCCACAACAATGCACGCAGCACTGTGGCTGCTGATTCTCTCAGACGGGTGAACTCTGGGCTCAGTTGTCTATTTTGCACATACACTGCAGCTGGTGCACCGCTGCATGCGGCGCACTAATCTTGTCAGTTAGCGGTTAACGAGGGTCGGTTATCGGTTACATTTTTTTTTTTTTTAAATTAGCATTCCTAGTTTGAGCACAATTTTCGGGCTCTGTGTCATTGCTTTCTGGTCTTAATACGATCTCTTATATCGGCATTTCCACAGTGCACGACTGAAAATGTACTCTTGCAGTGTGTGCAGAACGCAGCATTTTCTTTTTTTCGTCTCTGGTTGTTTTACGTCTCATTTGGTTGTTTTTTGTCTTTCTGTAGATTTCAATTGACTTTACAACAAGAAATATTAGCAATCTCTTCAGACCACATAGTCTGTAGCCCAGGGGCCCCTTGACCCTGGTCGGCTCGTTCAATAATCCATCCACGTGCATACTGATTGATATACTGTACATAGACCTAAGGCCGACATAAAAGAAGTGAGAATGAATGTACAGTAGAGAGCTAGACTGCAGTTTGCCCTTGGTTTATTGAAAGCTTTGAACAAAACACTCTTTCTTTTGTGTTTCTCTAGTCTTGTGCTGTTTTTTTAATGAGCACGGCTATTAGCAGCTTAGTCACATAAAGTCATCTTTTGCTCTGTGATTCTCTTAATAACTGCAAAACGTTGAACATGCCCCCACACACATTATGGGAGAACACATCATCACAGCATAAGTAAGCCACAAATGAACTCAACCGTTAATGACATCTCAACGTAAATGGAAAAGTTTAAAGGTTACTGTTGATGCTACAGTATCTTGTGCTCAAGGACGAAGCAAAGAAATGAGCACACGGGCAGATAATTGAATTTCTATTTCACATCAAAGATAATCAACTCTTTCTAGGTCAGCCTCCCGTATCACACGTATCTTTAGTACTATTTATTCTCTTGTTTTACTTCAGCAGCCATAGTTGGACGCATTTGCTTTCCAGTTTTCCTCAAGTAATAATTTTAAAAGCAGTATTTAGAGAAAGCTTTTCAAATTCGTGATGACGTTTATTGTAAAAAGTTGGAGTATATAAGTTGCATCTGTGCCTCCAGAGTGAATAGTGTGTCCTCTCTGGGCTGCAAGTCCTTTCTCCTGACACAGTATGTTCACTCAGTCTTGATCTTGCCCAGGTTTTTCTCAGTTTATGCTCTGTAAAAGTGGACAGCTAACAATTGTGTAACCTCTGTGAAAAGCAAAGTAGGTTTCAAACTTGTTAACCTTGTCTCCAATAACCGTCATCACCCACTTCCTTTCACCCCAGAACCTTCTGTTTCTCCTCTGTGCCCAGCGATCTGTGATCAATTTGAGCCTGTATCACACCGGGTTCACAAAGGCCACGGAAGCGCCGAGATTTTCGGAGAAGCGCTGCCCCTGTTCAGACAGCACGTGCCAACGGATCTTCAGAGATGGTTTCGATGTCTGGTCTATTTTGGTCTGAATCTGGCAAGAAAACACACTGATAATCTACTATAAACGATTTAAATGATACATCATATGTGATATAAATGATCTGATTCTGAGAAGATGATAAAATATGCATTCCAAGAAGGCTTTTTTTACTTCCCTTCCCTCTCTCCCTGCTGTTTTCCCGGTGTTTTGATTCCTCTGATTCCCTCCCAGTCAATCTCATTTCAAAATCCATCCACTGTATTTATTAGAAATAGCCTAGTGTCACTGCTGTTTGTGATCGGAGGTATTAAATTACGTACTTCTTCCACAAAATAGTCAGTAGGGTCTAAACCGAGAGCAAGAAGAGAGGAGCGGACACACTACACATACACACAAGTTGTTGACCGGCGCAAAGAAATGTGCTTCAGGTGTGACCCGCAAGGCTTCGGCTCGCATGACGATTAACTCAGTGTGGCGCTTCGCGACCTATGCGAACCCGCTGTCATTCTCCTTATTATCGGAGGTACAGTAGTGCATCATCTGCGGCCTACAAATTGCCCCATAGATAGTATCCCTTCTTGGCTACTAAAGGAAGTTTTTAATACAGTTGGGTCAAGTATTCTTGCTTTGATAAACACCTCTTTTCTCAGGATGTGTTCCAGCTGCTTTCAAACACACTGTAGTCTTATTAAAAAAAAAAAAAAAAGTTGTGAAAAGTTGGAGAATAGGTGTTTGGAATAGGAATTGGAAAAAAAAAATACACTTGTGTCTCCAGAGTAAATACATTGTGTCCTCTCTGGTTTGTTGAAGCATGAAGAGACATGCATTTCATATTAGAAATCAACTTCTTACTCTGCTTTTCGAAAACGGATTGAATTTGTTGTTTTTTTTGCCAGCCCTACATTTTGAGTGCCAGATAATTGTACACATCCTTGTAAAAAGTGATTGTCTGTCCATCTTACACTGCACATTCATTATACGTGTTACCTCCAGTACCACATTTCATTCATTTATACAACAGCCAAAGGCTTTTGGGAAAGCAGGAGTATGTATTGAATTTGTTTTCATTAACATGATGGGCATAAACCCAATTTAAAATTGATGTCATGTATTGTTCTTCTAGGAAATGTGTTATTGAAGAGCTCATTCGTGGATGTTTTTGGGTAGAGGGTGTACAGATTGTAAAAGTCCTCTGAGACTAAAGTCAATGAAATTCACTTGACATGAGTTGATTAAGCAGCAGTAGGGATTTCTCTTCTCCCACGCGTAGAGGTAATAAGGCCTTTGTTCCAGCTCCCAGGGAAATAATCTGTATTGAAGATCAGGTGAAGCAGTTTTTAAATGGTTCGACATTTCTTTGAGCTATTGCAGCATCCTAACCTTTTCAGGAGCCGCCATTGTTGTTTAGAACGAACAGTCGCATCTCAATGTCGTTACACACGCCTAAGCCACACCTGGAGCTGCCAGTAGCTCCCCACAGGACGCTGATTGATCCGTGAATCTGGCTTGACCGGACACAAACGCATTATGTGAAGCCTGACCAGATGGATTTTCATGTGATATGTGTTCCTGCAATTCTCACGTCATCTCGTGACATCGCGATAGCTTTTAACTCATAGTATTGCTGTGCTTAAGTGCAACCTCACAGAGCTACGTATATGGCTGTAGACTCTTAATCTTTTTATCAACAACAATGTTTTATATCTGCTCTTGCAATACATCATCTGCTCAAAGCAACTAAAGCATTTTTTAAACTTTTTTATGGTTATGTTTAGGCACTTGGTTAAGGTTAGGGTACTATTGTGGTTGTAATTGGTAAAGCAATAATATAAATATAATTTCTAGGAGACTTAGTCACATATTAATGATTTGGTAACAGTAGGGCTGGATTTATCAGGCCTTTTTGATCGACACAATGTCTATGTCTGCAATCATATACAGCAGCTGTGCTGCCTTCTCTGTTATACCTTCATAAAGAGTCTCCTCGTAGCCGATCGCGGGCCAGATACAGACCCCTGCAGCGGTTACCTCCTGGTTTTGTTTCACACTGTCATAATTATTTCTGTGGAGAAGAGGAAAATCAGGGGTTCCCCTTTGGTCTTGGCTATCGCATGTGGTCAAGACACATGCTCTGCAGTGTCACAACTACATTTCACAATGAGCACGTCTCATAAAGACAGCATGCAAGAGAGCATGGCAAACGCAGGAATTGTATGACCCGGCGTGAAATTTCCTTTTGTATAGATGCCCTGTGGTGGAGGATGTCGTTTGATGATTGTCTGTGCTACTGTGTGAAACTCATTGCAGCACGCTCATCCACCAGGAATGACACCATGTGTGTGCACATTTAAAGGCCTTTATTACATGGCTTTGTTGAATACTCGATTCTGATTGGTCAATCAAGGCGTTCTACGGTCTGTTATTTCTTTATTGCTATGTATAACAGACCGTTGCTATGGATGCAGTTCTGATGTCGGACTCTGTTGGACGTTTTTACGTCTGAAATTCTATACTATCATGCTATTTAGTACGCTAAAAGAGTATTGAGATTTTTTAGTATGTCCGAAACCCTAGTATGAAACCAATAGTACGTGAATTGCATACTATTTCCAGTGAAATATTGCAGTATGCAACGCTGGACACTACAGCGACATAAATATCCCACAATGCATTGCGGTAGTGACAGCAACGTTCATAACAGACGTTGAAGGACAGCTCTGTAACGTCAATAATGCTTCAATTTAACTGTAAGTATAAGATTTCACTTTGCTAGCATAAAATATATTTTAAATTAATTCAGACTTTGATTCTCACAAACCATCGTTTTGGTCACATGTGGTTGGGTTACCATGGTTGCACGTCTCCAACCGGCAAGGAGGCTCTCAGGAAGTGACGACATAAATTACGTCCGAAGAGATACTTATTCACCCAAAAGTATGTTGAGCGATAGTACACTTATTGAGTATGTAGTGCATAGTATGCGATTTCGGACGAAGCCAAATGTTGTGTTTTGTGTATTCTGTTGCTTTTGTCTCTCTTATCACTGGACAGCAACTGATTTTAAGTTGCCACAACACACATAAGAAAATATATTTTTCGGATGGGATGAGTCTCATGTTTTTCTTGAATTTGTGCCAAATGATTAAACCCTCTGTTTTACTCCCTTTTTTAATTTATGAATGGGAGGATTATCTTTCACTAAAGTTTGGGAACACTGTGTTCTCAACTCTAACATACACCTGGAATCATGTCAGTAATTAACACTAAATCTATATTCTAGTCAGCTGGGCATGCTAATGTTTGCAGCTTACATAAGAGCAGACAAACACACTGTTTAATCCATTCCTTATACTTTTGCACAACATGCCGTGTCTAATTACAGCTGCTTATGAATTGGATTGTTTTTCCACAAAGTCCTTGGGTAATATGTTTTCTAATCTGCAGGGTTGCTGCGCTTTTGTTTTTACAGTCGCAAGTGTTAATTCAAGCACTCTTGAGGCCTGTACTACAAAGCGAGTTCAACATACCCAGGGTATATACTCGTTATCTGGCAAAAGAAAAAATTCAGATATAGTTGTCTAGATGGGGCAGTGATATTATAAAAAAAACTTTCAGAATATATAATGTATGAATAGATTACACTTCATTATGCCCTTCGGTAATAAGACAGCGTGTATGAGTATTTCAGCCTTCTTTCAGCTGCGTCCTCATCTCCGGCGGTGTGAAACGGACTTGAGAGCAAGTAAAAAAATATATATATAAAAACACAATATAAAAGCGGTAAGCACCCACTGCATAAATCCAGCTGTATTTGTCAGTTTAAACTGTGTTGTTTTACACTGGATTATGACTTTATCTTCATATTTGTGTATTATTACCATACGAACCGCGCACCGAGCTCTGATTGGTCAGTAGGCGATGCTTTTATACGAGTTGATCTCTTATCTTGAACATAACCTGCTCCGGAGCAGGTTAGCTGTTTTATTCCTCTCTGATATTATGTCATAACAGCCTTTTGTCTCTATTTATCAAGTATAAAGACAAAGCGCTGTACTTTCAGTATATATGCCTCTCAAGTCAGCATCCTTGAGAAACTCAGTGAAGTCTTTTTCCCTCCTTGTGTGATGTATAAATGCGTGTACGGTAGTCATAGAAATGGCTGTGTATTGTCTCTGTACACTCAAGGCTTGATTTGGTCTCCATGACAACAAATGGATGGCATCAACTGACAAAGTTCCCTCCTGCTATTGCGGTACCCCTCCTCCTCGTCTCTCTCGGTCTACATTAAAGCAATTTCCAGTTTCCACTGGCACACGAAACTGTCTTTGTCATTCAGATAATTGAATAATGGTCATTTCAGTCAGGACTGCACACTTCTATCCGTGTATTAAGAGACAAAGCCAGCATTGCTTTGTGCAATTCTAATATGATGGGAAAGCAGACTGTGGAACTGCATTATGCAGAATTGCTTCAGGATAATACTGTAAGTGCTATTGTGGAAGTGAGATGTTCTTGTCTTAATACAGGGTAGTCTTTTACCCGAATGTAGAAGACTGAATAGAGGGTTCTCAGGGTGTGAGGATTCCTTTTTAAAATGTATTTTCCAACTTTCCTGCTGAATACGGATGTAGTATTGTACAGAAATGGTGGGGAGTGTACAGCCAATTATTTTTGACTCTGTCTAGACGCTGTAGAATTGCCATACAGTTATTGAGAAGGTGATAGATACTAACAAATATTGTCTGTTTAGCCAAAGCCTTATCTTAAAACTGCAGTGAACATGTGTAAGAAATAATACTCATTAATACTCCAAATGCATATTAATCTACAGCTGAAAATAGTCCCCAACCCCCGAATAATGTTTGCTAAAAACTTCAGTGCCCAGCTGTTGTAGGAAATGACTTTGAAATTAATAAAAATTAAATTAATTTGAAATACTATCTGTGAACCTGCTGTTTTCTCAACCAGCCTCTTACTATGTGCTTACAAGTTTCTGCTAAATTTAGAACGGTTAAGGTTATTTCATGTGAGAGATTTCTGCATTTTTGTGTTCATGTTTTTTTCATGGGATTTAAAATAAAAAATATAGAATACTGTAACACCAGCCATATTTTTTTAATCTACATCATCAACCACAAAAGCTAAACTTAAGTGCCATTTTTAAGAAGAAAAGTATTACACTTAAAACTTAAAGAGAAACTAAACCACTTTTTTTTGGCTGAGAACCAATGTATATGGGTATTTTGTAGTGTTACTGGTGGATTTGGGTCTAAATCTTGACATTTTAGTACAAAGTATTTGAATTCTAAATATTGTGTTGTGTGTATATGCATAGCGACTGCCCTCTATTGGTTGAGACCTTTTTGAAATTTTGCTATTGGATGATGTAAAGGCAGGTGTCGCCATAACAGACCCTTTACAGCACTCTTACCTAACCATAATCATAATAATAGAAGCCACACACAGTGTTTTCTGGAGCATCTGAATACTGAGCGGTCTCAGACTGTGAATGTGACTGTCAGAATAGAGCATTTAACGTCCTTTGTGTGTATTTTGTGGTGGTCTTGAAAATTACTGGTCCGTCAAGCTTAAAGCGGTTCATGTTTTGGGAGGTTGCTTGCTTAGATTGACAGCTTTTTTCAGACAATCACACTTGCGCTCTGTGTGTAGCATTTACATTGTTTGATGTAAATGCATGACAGTCCGAGTCAGTATTGTATAATGACTTCAGATATCGTGACATTTCATTATGTCAGCTAATGCATCTGCCTGATCTTGATAATATTTTGCCAAATCCAACCTGATAGACCATTTTGATGGACTCAGATTGTACTGTAGATTTGCTACTGCTCCGTTAAACCTTAAGAAGGGACACAGCGAGAAGAAGAAATAGGACCTCTATCATACAGAATGATGCTAATATGTATAGTAGGCCTATGCATTATTTATGAATTCAAGCTCAAATCATTTCTATGCATTATTCATGAACCCTATTTCTTCAAAGTCATACGTATGCCCTTGGGTACCAGTGTCATCAGCTCTTTTCAAGGGAAAGAAGCTACTCTGATCTGCTGGAGATTTATAGCAGTGGAGGTTTGCTACGCTGCCAACAGCACCAGTTGGTATCTGAAGTGCCACTTTGACACTAAATCATCTGGGAAGCATATATGTCTGGGCAAATATTTTAGCGACAGATCAAAATTGTCATCCCTATAGCCAGTCTGCGAGGGAAAAAAAATTATATTTATTTTTAGCTTTGTTTAGGTACCCCCCAAAATTCCTGAAATCCTAAATTGTTTTTTGCACACATAAAGCCACATGAACACATCTATCAACGTCCAAGTTTTATTTCCTTGCAATGAAAAGTTTACACTTGTCACTCTTTCTCAGTTTCAAAACATGATCCTCCAGACAAGTATCATGTAATACTATCACGCCTATTGCATAATGTATTGTTGAAAATAAATTTGGAGAACTCATTAAATTGGCTTGCGTTTCTAGGAAACATCTACAGAGTAAATATGCTAAAGAAAATCTTTTATGTCATATATCAAGGGACCAATAAACAAAGGAACCAATCAATTCTCATAATGAGGAAACCGTAATACAGTTATCACTATGGAAATTAGAGAACTCTACACACCCTCTAAAGTGAATGATCTTGAAGATTATTCTGAGCATCTGTGTGCACTTCAAGGACCTCTGCTTCTCCAATCATCTCTGCAAAAGAAAACGCAAGTCAGTCATACAAAGCCAATAATTTCAAGGTTTGCCACCTGTTCTATTTAGAAAAAAAATGAAATACATTACACAAGTATAAGTGTTCACTCTGAAAGTTCTGGTTGCCTCTTTTTATTGGCATACAATTTGAAGACCCTTTCATACCGACAGAGGTAAAAAAAGAAAAATGATACAATATAGAAAACTACTGTACGTTGAGAGACTGTGTAAAATCACTCTTGATTGATGTAATTATTGTGAAATGCATTTCCTCTACAGGATCTGCTTTTAATGGCATATTGGTCTACAGCCTTTGTGAAAAAAGAACATTTCAAAAGAGAACTTTAACGACTTCTAGGACCTCCTGCTGTTCCATCAAAAAGAGTGCTGCCGAATGAAAAGAGTCTTGGTTGATATAAACTGTATCATAGCAAGGAAAGAGCTGTCATTTAATCCAAGGATGCACTCAAACTCTGACGGTGCTTTAGCTTAAGTGAAATGTGATGGCTTATCGGAGGATACCTTTCCAAAGACTCCAGCAAGCAGGAGAGAAAGGAGAAAAAGTAGTTATGGTACAATAATAAAGAGCGAACTAAAAGGCATTAAGAATAAGAAAAGCAGTGCACTATTTAGTTACCTGGTGTATCGACGCTGAAGACTTGGTTCTCTTTGTATGAGCTGTGGAAGTAAAATAAACAGCATTAAACATGCTGAGCTTTTTTTTTAACACAAGAACCAGATGGAAATTTAAGAGATAATCCTGACCTTGTTCTCTGTGGTTTTCTCCACGATCGGTCATACACCGACGGAGATGCATCAGGATGAAAAGCCCCGAGCTGATGATGGCCAGAGAGGTCGGCACCATCCAGAGCTTGCTTGATCATCCCCATCACCAGGTCTTTCTCTGAGGGATCACATATTAACAGGGAAATAGTTCAGTGAATCTTCTCATCAGCAGAACAATTATACGCTCTGTTGGCGGTTAATTTAAATATCTGTAGTAACTGATGAATAGACATGAAATTGATTTAATAACTGGCAAAGATAATGATCATTTTTTTGAAACGTTTTATACATTTTTCAGAAGCAGGATTTAAATGTAAATCTAAATCATTCATGTGGAACATTACAAACTGGATATGTGCAGTTAGAAAGATTAATTTTTCAGGCAGGGAGGATCTAATGAAAGTATTCTACTGCATTGTGGGAAATGTAGTATCCACTGTTTTTGGAGCTTGGCCATATATAGGGACAAAAGTCAGGATATTTCAGCATCTGCTGCTTTAATTTTGACCATTTAAAAACATTTTTTTGGTTGTTGACGTAATTGGGATGGAAGCTGCTGTCAACCTTCTGAATAATTCTCTTATTTATGTAATTATAACACTATGTACTGATGTCTCAAAATGATTGATGTTAACAAACTGGCATGCAAAATGTTTTCAACATCAATAGTATAAAAACTATGCATTAAGTAAACTCACTATCTATGTGGAATGAAGAAGCATGTTTACCTCTTTGGCCTGCAAGCAGAAGCCACCGCTGGACCGTAGATAGGGAATCTGTCTGCAGGATCTGACAAAGGAGCTCAAACACCTGACAAGAGAGCAGTAGGACTATCACAACATTATCTCGCAAACAACATCAATTTATAGTCAAGCCATCAGGGATTTTCTCAAGACTCCTGGTGACGGAGCTGTGCCAGGAGCTCTTTTCCAACAACCTTGGGCAAAAGCTGAGAGCTCTGAAGAATTATTAAATGTGATGGTATTCTCCTTCTGATCTGCCGCTCTTCTCTGGAGTAAAATATTACATGGCATTTCAACAAATGACACCTGTTTCTAACTGTGGAAGAGCTGAACATCAGCGGAGGAGTATTTCACCATGAGTTCTTGATCGTGGAAGGGCTGAGGATACATCAGGCGTTGGGAATGGGGTCTGCGTTGGGAAGAGTTGGTGGATGGAGGGACAATTCTACCGGTTTCAGCTGAATATTGGGTCTTGCGGCGGACAAATTCTTCTTCAGGTTGGACCTGGAATAAATTGACAAAATCACGCTTTTAAGTACAGAAACTTCACTGGAAAATATGTCCCAGCATAACCTTTTTTAAGTTAGTAAGTTACGAATGTATGAACCAGAAACCTAAATTAACAAGGTTAGAAAAAACCTAAAACTTTCGTTTAGCTGAGCTTGTTGTGGTACCTGGGAAAAAGTTCTACCTCTGAGACTCAAAAAAAGTCTCTTTCCCCCTTGAAATGGCAAATAAATCAAAATGTACCTGAAGAGAATAAATGCATGCAGTGTGTAATCTCTATAAACAGTTTCTGCATTCACATGTAGAATCTGTACGCAAAGCGACAATATGTTGGTATCGGAAGCCTTCTGGTTTTCGTTTGTAGTCCGAGTACTATTGACCAATCACGTTCAAGCAGGCTTTGGTTGAATGGAGAGCAAAAGAGGTGGAAACATTGGCCGCAATGCAATCTGGGAACCCACCGGCTATCGTCTGACGATGACTTAGCTTTTTATTGGTTTAAAATCACGGAAGAGGAAGTCTTGTCCCGGATATCCGCTGGCTACACCGGAACCCCAGAAATATTGCTCCTTGCCCCCAGAGGCTAAATATGATATTTCTTATTGTTTTGAACTAAGTTGTGTCTACCACTACTACTCTTTCACTTCATTATTGTCTGGCACTGGATCATAATATGCAATCTATCCTATTTATTTATTGAAAATTTAATGCAAGTAAAACAGTTGCCAAGGGTGACGTGTACAGTGCCGTTAAGTAGCTGTTAAAGACATACTTCAGATTATAGCAATACACTTACCTCTTTTTTGTCCTTTTGTGCTTGAGAAGACAAACTGACTTTTGCAGCGAGGTCTTTGAGTTCATCCCTCCAAGCCTCCGAAAATTGCGCTGTGAAATAAGGAGGAAAAATATCTCCTGTTATTCTGAAGCTCAGTTGCATTTTTTTGAATGTATTCCAAGGCGTAATAAGAAAATGTCGGCGATGTGCGCGATTGTAATCATACCTGATTTGTTTTTGTTATTACTGACTCCATAAAGATTCTGAGCAAGCGGTAAAGCAAAAGGTGGATACGTTGCTTTCCTGAGGACGTGGCTCTTGAGAAGTGGATGAGGAAATAATGATGAGGTGACAAACCAATCATCCCTCACCATGCAAACGGGTCGACCGTTGAGTCCTGTGGGAAAGTGAAAAGCACAATGTTCAAACGCACACAAGGAAAGTGCTTCAAAAGTGTGGGGCAATCAAAGGAAATGCCCTGAAGAAATGAAATTCCTGCAGAGACTAAAGCAGCGATTTCATGAGAACGTCAGGGATGAAAACGACTCCTATAATACAGCCGCGGACGTCTCTTTCATTTATGATATTACTATTCCAGGTGACCGTACAGCTGCTCATGAAATATCTCATATACAGGTAACTTGTTAAATATCAAGCAGGGATGCTTCCACAGCAACATCAGAATAAAGACCTTGTTATTTAGACATTTTAACATTAATGAATGCATTCAATGTAATTAGCTCTTACTAGTACAGTTTGTTAAGATAAAAAAAGGTGGTAGTGAGAGTCAGCTTTCTGATTTGAAAGTATCTGATAATGGCAAAGGGAAAATACACTTTTGAAGGTGATAACATATTACCGCCTTAACTCCTAAGAGAAATATCTGTCTCTTTAGCTGCTAAATGCTCCTTTTTCTTCACAGCTGGTTACTAACGTAGTCTATCTGACATTTGGTGCTGGGCAGGTAGTGTACAGTTTTTAGCCACTCTAGTGGTGTGGCTGTAGGGATGGTAATGTCTGTCTGCTGGACGTTTAGTCGGTCGGTCTGTCTGATGGTTGGTTCACCACTTTGGTCCCGATGGATTGCCATGAAGTCTTGTACAGACGTTCATGGCCCCCAGAGGATGCATTACTGAGTTTGGTGATCCACTGACTTTTTTTTTCTCTGGTGCCAACAGTGAATTATCTTAACATCTACTTCATAGAGTGGTGCAAAATTTGTACAGCCATTCATGGTTCTGAGACAATGTACAACCTTGACTTTTCAACCAGCGTCACCGGCAGGTTGACATTTTGTTTTTTGTTAGTTTGTAACTATTGGATGGATTGATGGGAAATTTTGTACAGCCATTTGTGGTCCCAAAATGATGAATTGCAGTAACTTTGATACCCTGCTGACAATAAAACGCTTCGTAGAGCTGAAGGGGAAACTGCAGAGTCAGGTGAAAATTCTGTCACTACCAGGCAGCTACCTCCGGGTCTGAAAAGTGAAGCCAATGCGGAAGTGCCTTAAACTTGCATTCTTTCTAATAGCCAGAAGGGGGCGACTCCTCTGGTTGCAAAGAAAAAGTCAAGATTGAATAAAAATCAATGACAAAATGAGCCTACTTCTCACTTGATTTATTACATCAGTAAACATTGTAAACATGAGTTTATGGTCTCAGTTGCTAGTTTCAAGTCTTCTTCAATACAGCATGATGTTCATTTAGTAAATTATGGTCCCATTTAGAGTCAAATAGACCATAAAGCAGGGTATGCTTTAGGGCGTGACTACCTTGTGATTGACATGGCATTGTCCGCATTTTCGTCTTACAACTTTAACCCTTTCACAGTTTGTTTTCAGCTCATGAAAGTTAATTATAACATTTTAGTCGCCTAAAATAATCAGCGTTCGGTTGTTCTTAGCTCCACCCACTTGTGTCACTTCTGGTTGCAAAAAAACCAAGATGGCGACGGCCAAAATGCCAAACTTGAGGCTTCAAATCGGCAAACTAATGTGTGACATCACGGTGACGACTTCCACTTCATAAATACAGTCTATGGTCACTAGAAGTGACTCAATGCAGCTTTAATAACAATAGCTTCTAAATAGAAACACAGATTACTAATAGGTGTCAGAAAAATGACATAATATTCAATGATGTTTAGTAATAGATTGCATATTTTGAAAAATATGAATTGCTCCATCCTGTAGTGCAATGATACCAATCTGAAAGCTCGCACTGAGTTTTCCAATAAAATGTCAACTATCTTTCATCCATCCATTCAGTTTTGAGAACTTAGATTGGAACCCGTGTGATCTGCTGTCAGATACTTGGGGAAATTCACAAATAAAGGTTCAGAACACCCACTGACGTCTGTACTGCATAGATGAATGAGAAAACAGCCTATTCATTTACTGTAATTTAAGGAAGCATATGGCAAGGCATGATTCAATTTGTTGTAATTTCGAAAAGCACAGGAATTTCCTTATGTGCTTGCTCACCTTGAATATGTTTCACCCTGTGCGGATGAGGGTTATGTCGAGAGAAGAATGAGTGATGACTCAAGGCACCAAAGCTCGGACTGCTTTTCGTCAGCATCTTGGGGAATTCAGGGGTGAATGGCACCGGATGAGTTTGGCTGCGGCTCCTCTCTCCCGTCATCCCACGGGAGTCTGGACTCTGTGCCATCGACATGTCTTGGAATGACCGCTGGAGGTTTTTTATCTAAATCTGAAGGAGTGAAAGAAAAACTCTAAAAGTACAGTCCCGTTGTGAAGTGATGTGATAGAAATAGCAACAGGCTCTTGTGATTGCAAAGTTGTGACCACACATGCTAAAAACTAAAACCTAACAAGGAGCAAGACAGAGAGCACTCAAGTTTGATTTACTCCAAAGATATCTCTGCATTTCAAATTTGACCAAGAAAAAACACAAATTTTGTGTTCAACCAAGAAGAAATATTGCTAGATTTGGGAGAAAACAAGTTTGAAAAATCACTTTTACCTCTGAAAACATCCTCCAGCTCAAATCCGTTGGTACTTCACAGCACACTGTGTTGCCTTTGTTGCTAAGAAACCTTAACTAAACAAGAAACAATGGCATCTGAGCACAATGGGTGACTGACATTCCAGTTCATTTAGACCAGATTTCCACATGCAAAGCAGCTAGAGCTATTATATGATGTTCAATTAAAGAACTTAGTCAAGTCGAGCCTACATATTTGAGTTTACCACAATATGTAGTTTTAGGAGTTTGCTGCAGCATATAATATAATAATTAATGATGATTAATATTCTAAGGATCCTGTTGCCTCTCGCTTGTTTCATTCATAATTAAAACTCAGTAGATACTTAGTAGTGACTAATATGTGCACATTTATATGATTTATAATTATAATCATTATATTTATTATCTATATTATGATAAAAACTGGTTATTGTGGTGGTTAAGGGCTATGTCAACTTCTGTATATACACTAACTTTCTGATAGATATTGTTATATTTGTGTCTTCACTGTGTTTTACTGTCTTATGTTTGACTGATGTTCAATTCTACTGTTTTTTTAGGAGAATATTAACTGTAAATAGAAATATATGGATTTCTTTTTTTTTTACCCCAAGACAGTTGGAGTATCTTTTTCAGCTAATATTGATTTTTAAATCAGATGCTGGACTGACTGTTAAGAGGAATCGGTAGGGACGATCCACAACAATGGATCACTTGAGCTAAAGGACATTTTTTATAAATGTCAGACAGCAACAAGGTTTGAATCAGACCAGATATACACATAGACATGGGGGGAAAGCTCCTCCACAGCCGCTGGGAAATCCTCTGCACATTTTTGACCAAAGGCAACTGGACTTGAACAACATGCCGCTGGTGGTGTCTCAGGATTTTTCCACTTAAAATGTCACTCATACCCCTGTGGCTGAGCATACATAAGGAAAACAACCAGACTGCCAGACATTGTTGTTCATTCCTAGGTTCATTTTGTGAAAATAATACAAATGAACCAGGTTATATGTTAGTTATATGTTGTTAGCTTAACTTTCTGAGAGACAAAATAGACCAGTTTTGTCTTTTTTAGGGGGGACAGGGGGTCTTTCGGGGGAGATAGCAGATCAACTGCATATGTCACATAGAAGTGGTGTACATCATCTGAAAGCTGGGAACCTGAAGAATAATTTGGGATGCAGCTCAGCACTGTGTGTCGAGTTGTTCTAGTCATAAATCAGAAATAAACATGAATTAATTAAAATAAATTGTGAGGGTGTATAAGGGTTTAGAACATTATGATGGATGTATATGATGGCCATTTCCATGCTCTATAATGTCTCGTAAGTTGTTGCAGCAATTTTTGGGATGCTTGTTTCACAGATTTGGTGCTAAATTTACCAATTTTTTACCAGTCAAGAATTGATAAAAATGATCAATAATCCATATAAAAAACAACATTAAGACACCAAGACCTTGAGGAACACCATAGAAAAAGCCATGCTGTTTTCATGCAGATTTCTGCATGAACTGCATTTTTCGGCGACTGGATGGCGAGCTCTTCTGTTTAGGAAACTGCTCAGAAACCCCCTTATTGTCAATATAGCTATGAAAGCCATATAGCTATGAAAGCCATACATCGTCTGAATGTCCTAGGTCTGTATTTTGTGACTGTAAAGTTTCATGAGGCTGTGATTTTCCTAGAGAAAATCACAGCAGGATATTTTATACAGTGACGTCAAGTTTTATTCAAATACACCATTTTTAGAATAGGCAAAAATAACGCATTCATACTGCATTAAAAAAAACTGCCTAAAACTGCATGTGATTATCATAAAGTGGGCATTTCTGTAAAGGGGAAACTCGTGGGTACCCATAGAACCCATTTCCAGTCACATATCTTGAGGTCAGAGGTCAAGGGACCCCTTTGAAAATGGCCAAGCCAGATTTTCCTCGCCAAAATTTAACATAACTTTGGAGCATTATTTACCCTAATTTTCAACAAGCTAACATGATATGAAATTAAATGGTATCATATGATATCAGTACCTCCACTCTACCTCTGAACCTGCTACCGCCTCTGAAAGACAGAAAAGTCGGTCGGGATCGGTTGTCGGGTTAATCCATGCATAAACAGACATGTAAAAACAGCCGGGAGGAGTGATTCTCTGGAGTCTTGTTGTTACAGCGAGGTTAACAGGCAACAAGTTGAGAATTGTTTTTCTGTGTCTCAGTCTTGTTTGATGAACTAAGTCGTAATCTGAGTGCCAGCTGTTGTTTGGGTTTTTTAGCCTTGCTCGGCTCTTGGGATGGCAGGTATGGCATGTATTGAAGAGTGTGTCCATTTAATGAACTTGGCCAATAGTCACAAACGCACACAGACGGCTGAATGGACTCATCAGTTTCTTATTGTAGCGAGTGAACAGTTCTGATTTTCCAGCAGTTCTGCCTTGTCATTTTTGCAGATCATTTCGCCGCGGGAGTCGGCAGAAAACATGCATTAAGTAAGTGGGTCATATCTTTGAAATGCTCTCTCCAATCATGAACAAAATTACACAGTAGATAGACCCGTCCTCATTGTATTCATGTGCAGTATTCACTTCAATTCAGACTTTATTAAAAACACTTAAAGGACACAACTCGTGGTGGGTCCGTGGCACAATAAAATACAAATACAAAGAAGAAAATAAAAGATATCCGCAAGGACATTCTACAATGATCATACATTTACACACCTGCTGGAACGCCCATGGTTTCACATTCTGGACGAGAAACTGACGGAGCTCAGTTCAGGGTTGGTTAAAGTTGAAATAATACCGTTTACAAAATCAGATAACCTACATATACATTTATTTATATATATGATTTTGTATTACAGCAGAACAGGTGGGTACACCCACATTAACAAACAATTCTCTTGCGCTGCAGCATCTTTGAGCTTTAAGCAGCAGCATCATACTGCCATTATAAGCTACTGTGAGTCTTCGCATGCTGTCTTTTTTGTATCAACGCCAACGCTACAGGTAGGCAGTATATAGTGAAGTACAAAAGGTTTTATTCTCTGCTTGATGTCTTTTTGCTAGGTCACTTGAATTACCTCTTACAGCTACATATTTTGCGGTTGTATTATATGTCCTTCATTTCCTGCGAGGCGGTAAATCAGTGACCTTAACCTTTGCAAAGTGTAAATATAAGTTTCAAATGAAATAGATGTTCTATGAATACAGCAGTATTTGCTGGTGGGAATTCAGTGAGGGATCATGTTCTTGTTGTTTCTCAAAATTTAATATGGTGGAAAATCAATGGCCGTGGCTTATATGGATACATTCGTCTAGACCCACAAAATTCAGGAAAAAAATAAGTTCTTTCTGAGACTTGGGGTTCAAAAGTTACATGCCAAAATGTAAAGTTCATTATGATAGTGCCACCACATTTGACACTGCACACCCTTTGGTCCCCAGCAATACAACCGCCAAGTGTGAAGTAGATCAGATGAATGGTTCTTGAGATATGCGAAGTACACACAGACAGACGGATGGATTATGGTCCCATTACAGTAAACGAGACGATAAAGCAGGGTATGCTTTAGGGCGTGGCTATCTTGTGATTGACAGGTCGCTACAACGGCGTTGTCCGTGTTTTCGTCTTACATCTTTAACCCTTTCACAGTGTGTTTTAAGGCCATGAAAGTTAATAACATTTTGGTCACCTAAAAGCATCGTCTTCAGCGTTTGGTTGTACTTAGCTCCACCCTCTTGTTTCGCTTCTGGTTGCAAGTGTCCTCACTGTGACATCCCTAGTCATGATTTATATCCACCGGCAATGTTCTGTGCCAGTGCAGAGGGTAGTATGCCTCTTACACAGGGAAAAATAGATGTGGAAGGTGGGGTGATGGGTGGGCTTGTAGCAACCTATCATGTAGGAGACTTGGTTCTGCAGAATTGTCAATTTCCTGTCTGGCGATAGGGTTGTTACACCCAGGTGAAGCTCATTACTGCAGGTGAAAAGAAGACGTTCCTGTCTGCTGCTCTCCACAGGCCGACAAGAGTTCAGTGATAAGAACTGAGGGCAGAAGAAGAGAAGACCTTGGTGCAGCAGGTGCACATTTTCTCTGGATAATACACTGCAAATACAAAGGTTGCTTTAGTTTTTTTTTTTTTTTTTGGGCTGATTTGCAGACTGTGCAAAACTTTCTTTCCTTCAGACTTGGCCACAGGAGATTTATAGACTATATTTCAGCAAAATCAGACTGTTTTGTTGCCATGAGCAAGTAACCTTTGAAATGGCCTCCAATATACAGCACTTATATAAATTTGGTGGAATGATCAGGAGGCCCATCAAAAACCCAGTCGGTGGTGCCTAAGGGGGAGTTTTGAATCATCAGTGTTTACTTGTTTCCTGTCTTGTTTGAATATAAAAGCACAAAACTTGGTGATACCTGAAAAATTCGTCTGTGTTTTGTTTAACGTCCTCTCATCTCCTGTTATGAGTTTGAGACAGAGTAGACCCGTCTAGACCAAACAATGAATATTGTTATTTCTATCTTTTTTTTCAAAATTAAATTGAAGGTTGGTTAGGTGGCTAGTACTTACATGTGTGGTGTGTGTGTGTGTGTGTGTGTGTATTAGGCTGTAGGTCTCTGCCTTACGCCTTAAGTTTTTTTTTACTCGGGACTCTTGTTGTTGTTCATAAAAGGAATCTGTTGGTGTGTGATGTGCTGTTTTGGCCAAATTGTTGCTCACCACACATTATAGGAACAAAACTGTTAAATTTAACAGAACATGTCGTTATGTGTGGGGTAGCTCACATTTGTTAAGATTTTAAAAAATCTTCAAGTGTGGGCCAGCCTTAACCTTAACAAAGTAGTTATTTTTCCCCAAATCATGATTTTTCCGTTACCCTAACCAAGTAATTTTTGTTCCTAAAGCTAACTAAACCTTAACAACGGTTTTAGACCAGAAAATGCTTATCGATAGAGGCATCAGATCAGAAAACATTTATATGTATAACAATTAGTATTAGTATTGGTATTAACAGTATTTTGTTGTTTTAATTCAGAGGAGGCTGTTGCACCTGTGGTGTCCCCCAAGGTTCAGATGCTGCCTCTAGGACACCTATTCTATAAACACACACAATGCACAGTGCAGCCTGAAAGACTCAGGCAGAGGTCATCTGGTCGATCATAATAAGGTCAGAGACCTTTTCAGTCCAGACTGTCACTCCCTGCCTCAACTATCTTAAACTCGTTTTTATTGGACTTCTCTGAACTTTACAAAGACACTTTTAAGTTTCTTTGCCCTTGCTATTTCATCAATAAAGACTATTTCTATTGTACTCCTGCTGGAAGGGTTAGTGCAGGACATTTTGTGAAGCTCAGTAACAGGTGTTTTTTTTTTTTTTTATGAACTTTGAGTGACAGCTGTTATGTGTTTATAGCTGTAGCTATAGATTAGCATTAACCCCAAACACCTTATTGGCATATATAAATCAATGCATCCTCCCCCTTCTGCCTGGCTTAAACACACTCTCACAGCGTGAAATACAGGCCTTGTTATATGTCTATTGTGTTGAATGAACAGCACACAATGCTGATGGATATCTTTTCTCTCTGTATTCATGCATCCAGCCCAGGTGAAGAATCTCTCTATTCAGTTAGTTGTTGGGTTGAATGTAGAGAGGATGCTCTGCTGTATATTCAGTTCAGCTTATTAAAGCTCATCCGCCTCCAGACTTTTCTATCAATCAAAAAAAAAAGGTGTTGCCATAGCACGATGAGCCATGTGGCTTTGTTTAACTGTTGCTTTGTGTTGACTTTAATGTTGCTTGCATTTTTTACACTGATTTAATTTGCATATAATGAGAATATGGTATTGGAAAAGACAAGACTGTGCTGATATTCATCAGTCACTTGATGTTTTTAGCCATGTTAGTAGCGTAGATCTGTGGATGGCAATGGCAATCAGTCGATCCGTCCACCGCTTTGGTCCAGGCTGAAATATCTCAACCACTATTGGATGGATTGCCATCAATTTTTGTACATGCATTCATGGTCCTGTGAAAGCGATATCTCAGGAGTACCTTGAGCGAATTTCTTCAAAATTGGCACAAACGATGACTTGGAATCCAGGATGAATTATCTCGATTTTGGGTGTCAAAGGTCACTGTGACCTCACTTCCATCCCATTCTACTGATATCTCAGGAATGTCTTGAGTGAATTGTCTTGGACAGACATGGATGTAAACTGCAACTTGACTGGTTGACGGAAGCATACAACCACAAGGCAGTAATTCTAATTTATCGATTTATAGTTTTTTAAATTCCTGATTAATAAAACCATTATTTTACCCAAAATAAACAAACAAATGTAACGAGATAATAGACGCTATTTCTCAGATACCTGATCAGATATATACAGGACCTCAAATTCAAAAGGATTGCAAATGTTGAGGTGTGCGCTTTGAAATCTGTTGATGCAGTCACTCTGAAGTTTCCACTTTTCTTTTAACTGAACTTATCAGCCCATGAAAATTACTAGGTTGAGTCATACAATAGTATATTGAAAACAAAGGCAAATAAAACAGTGGAAATCCTGCAGATTCCTGGAATTGGATAAAAGAAATAATTCCTCCCATTTCACATCTGACAGGAAAATGCGCTGCAATGATAATGCGTCACAAATTGCACTTCACAAATCCCTTTAGAGCTTTTTACATCAGACAAATTATAGTTCTGCTGCTAGCATTTATTCCTGTGCTGCACTTGTTTGATTTTTTTTGTTGTTAAACAACAACATAAACTTTAAGATATCTTGCATTCTCTAGCAGCACATTTGGGGATTTAAATCAAAATGATGCAGTGTATCTTAATACTGTAATATATATATATATTTTTAATTTTTAATTTAAAAGAAGAAATTGGACAAACTCAATCATAGGCCAACAGAGTAGTTAACGTATCTGGTTTGACTTTTTTTCTGAGTGATTAAAGGTTATAAAAAAACAATTTATACTTGCTTCTATAAGAGACGTCTTTTAGGTTCTATCACGTCTTTTTGAACTTAACTTACCTTTAACTTATTGATCCCCACAGGGGAAATTCGGGTGTTGCAGCTGCCCAAGGATATACATAAGTACAGGTAATATAGAGAAAGGCTAAAAATAAATAAATAAATAGAAGTATATAAAAATGTTGTCTCAAAATTACAATTCAAGCCGTATACAAACAGTACCCACGACCAGAGTTATACTTGAACTATTAGTGCAATACTGTCTCAAGCAAAAGAAACATACTTCTGCTAAAATTATTTATTTTTTCTAACTTTCTTCAATGTATTTGCTTTTTGCTCATAAATTATTAGATAATTTGATAATGCTTTATTTCATGGGTCTGCTATTTCCCAATCATTTGCTATTTTGTTATGTTGAGTTTATTTGTAGTTGTTGATATCTAGAGGCATTTCCTTGAAAGAAAAGCTTATTCATCTTTCATTTGAACCTTATTCTTCATACATGTTGCACGTTTGCCAGTAGACAAATTTCACACTTTTCATAAATGCAAAATGACATTGCTGGGACTTAAAGCAGCAAAATTTGAGTTTCAGAGACATTGTTTCCTGAATTCTGGTGACTTTAAAACAATGAAAATAACACAATAATAAGAACAATGCAACAGCATTTTTATCTTCAACTTCTAATTTTACCTTTAAATCTCAGGAAAGAAAACTGAATAATTCGCCCCTCTGGCATAAACTTTGTGTGTGAATATCTAGCATAATCTAATATTCATGCCAGATGGCCAGTCCAGCCCTGCGCGGCAGCCATGTTGAGATCAGTTGAGGAAATACCAAGCACCGCCCACCGGCCGGAGCACAGCCAATAGAAACGCTCTCTCTCACTCTCTGAAATGACCTGTGATTGGCCAAAGTCTCCAATCCCGGGGCTAGATTGTTTAAAGCCTGAAAACAGAGCCATGAGGAAGTGCAGAAGTCTAGTTTTCTCTAAGAACACTTGAATTACAATATGCTAAAAGGTTATTATGTTTTTTTTTTACCCAATGATGCATCAACTATAAAGTCCTCATTCTCACATACAAATCCCTCCATGCCCTTGCCCCTCAGTACCTAACCGACCTTCTCCACCCCTACACCCCATCCCGGAAAATACGATCCTCTGACACTGGTCTGCTCTCTACCACCTAACACCCGGCTGAGAACATTCGGCGACAGAGCCTTCGGCGTTGCGGCCCTCGCCCTCTGGAACTCTCTCCCCCCTGAAATAAGAAATGCTTCATCCCTGGACATTTTCAAAAAACACCTCAAACACCACCTGTTCATCAAGGCCTATGATCTCAGCTGACTCTTCCTACACGTCACTCTTTGAATTACTTAGCTATAGTTTCTCCTCTGTGTTATTTATTAGTATGATTTTGTGTGCCCCCTTTGTAAAGCGTCCTTGGGTTTCTGAAAGGCACTATATAAGTATAATTTATTATTATTATTATTATTATTATAAATGGATTCAAAGATAGAAGTAAGCATAATCATAGCTTTACTGACCATAAAGGATAAAATATTCATGCATCAGACTGATGTATCACGTCAGCTGACCTATAGAGTATACACACACACACACACACATATAGAGAGGGGGGTGGAGAGAGAGAGAGAGAGCAACAGCTGCAGCAGCTACAGGCAGCAGCAGCGCGTTCATCTGATGGATGGATTGGATGAGGGAGGCAGCAGCACTCATGGGTTAAAGAGAAGCTCTCAGCTCTTATACCCTGTCACACATTTTTTTTTTTTTTGCCTGCCAGAAAGTGAGTTGTTCTCGTGTGTCAGGATGGCAGCTGCAGCTTCGACAGATTCAGGGCAAGAGTCCACTAAGATAACTCCCGAAGTGTTGCAGGAGATGCTCCAGTACTACAACCTGAGCCGCCAGGAGTTCATCAACACCTACAACATCCAGCCGCTCGTCTACATCCCAGAGTTACCGTACAGCGCCAAGACCACCTTCGTGATCATGTACATGCTCATCTTCGTGCTGGCTCTGGCTGGGAATACTTTGGTCATCTATATAGTTTTGAAGAAACGAGCGATACAGACGGCGACCGATATCTTTATCTGCTCTCTGGCTGTCAGCGACCTGCTCATCACTTTCTTCTGCGTGCCTTTCACCCTGCTGCAGAACATCTCGTCTGAGTGGTTCGGAGGTGAGTTGATTTTTTTTATTGTGTTATAAAAGTGATTACAAAACAAGTGAAGACATGTACAGGGACATATAGGCTATAAAGGACCAAAATATATTATAAGATAAGATAAGATGAACCTTTATTAATCCCAGGAGTGAAATTCAGGTGTCAAAGCAGCAACATCAGCAAACAGAGTGAAACACAGGAGAGGTAAAGGTATACAAAAATTATAAAAACAATAATAGAGATATAAAAGATACAGAGTGAATGGGTGAACATAGTGTATGCAGTACGTCAATAAATAAATGTAGTATGTGCAATAAAAGAAATGTAATATGTGCAGTCTATAAAGTGGTATATAGGATGTATAGTGTAGAGTAAGTGTAAAGTGCGCCAGTGGTTAGAGTCTAAGTTGGTTGCAGATAGTGCATGTTTAAAGGCAGATAGTGCATGTTTAAAGGTAGATAGTGCATGTTTAAAGGCAGATAGTGCATGTTTAAAGGTAGATAGTGCATGTTTAAAGGCAGATAGTGCATGTTTAAAGGCATCAGAGAAAGACAAATAACAAAGTACAAAAACAAAACAAAACAAAACTAAAACAACACAAGGGGATAAAAGCAGGTTGAAGAGTGTGTCTGTGTGTGTGAGATGTGGATAATGGGTGTGTGTTTGGCATTGAATGAGGCTATATGGTCATATAAGACATATCATACTTTTAAACACCTACAGACATCCTTCCTTTTATGTGTAGAGCATAGGGGGAACAAAAACAGAACAAAAAGAAAATAAATGAGTCAAATATGGAGGGGATTTTTTTTTACTTCATCTCATCTATTATTTAATAGGCTAGCCTATGAATTAATCAGAATAAGATGCATTATCTCGATAGGAATAATGATTTGGATGTTTGAAATTAAGGCAATTAATGCGCAGTCGCACATTTTATCCTCTTATTTGCTCTTGGGAATAATTATGCACGCTATGAAATCAGAAAGAAGCAAAATAACTATGGTGAAGGAAGCCAAACACAGCAGAAAACAGGTTGTCACATCTTGTGCAGAGCAAACCGAGCTAATTAGATTGGCCAGCAAACAATCAAAGTATTGATCCCTTCAAGGAATGAAGCTGCCAGCAGGAACTAATACCCTCTAATTGACAGATTAACTGTGAGGAGTTTGAGGAAGATATATTCAAAGAAATATAATATTTCTACACAGATCAATAAATGCATTGATGAGTACCACATCTTTAGCATTAGAATATTGTTTTTTTTTTTTTTTACCTGTTGGAAGATCCTGTTTCTAGCTTTTAGCTTTAGTCAACAGAAACTTTGCAACAAATGCATGAAGAAGTGTTGTCGCTGAGTTTGTGATGCTCATGTCAAACTTTGCAGAGGGTGGTGAACACTCAATGTGATGTTATGCAATACTAGTTCTGCAAAAAAAACACTAAGTCAGAGGTGTTGATTCAGCTATTTGATGCTCTAATTTAAGGTGCTGTCACATTACAGTCTGTATAGTAAGTGTAATATAATATAGTATGCCATAAAAATGTCATAAAAAGGCATAGTAATGTCATAAAAATGTCAGAAAATAGTATAGTAGGCTATGCCATGAAAATATAAAAAGTCATAGTATAGTATGTCGAAAAAAGTCATAGTATAGTATGTTAGAAAAATGTAATAAAAGTCATAATATATTAGGCTACGCCATATAAAGTCATAGTATAGTATTTCATTAAAATGTTATTAAAAAGTCATAGTATAGTAGGCTATGCTGTAAAAATGTTATAGAAAGTCATAGTAATGTATGTCATACAAATGTCAGACAGCCACAATATAGTATGTCATAAAAATGCAATAAAAGTCATAGTATAGTACATTATGCCATAAAAATATCATATCAAAAGTCATACTAAAGTATGATATAAAAAGGGCATAGTATAATAATAAAAATATATTATACATTTATTTTATATAGCGCTCTAAAAAGTACTCATCACATTACATGGTAAAAACAGCAACAGAAACGGTAAAAGCAGACAATTACATTACACAAATTATTACAACAATGAGTGTGCGTGTAGGGGGGGAGGGTTTCGTAGGTTCACGGGTGCTTGCGGGTGGGAGTATGTTGGTGCAGGAGGTGAGAAAGGTAGGAGGGGGTCAGGTTGTGGAGGGCTCTGTAGGTGATGAGGAGCATTTTGAACTGGATTCTTTGCTGAATGGGGAGCCAGTGGAGGTTTTGAAGGACTGGGGTGGTGTGATGTCTAGTGGGGGAGTGTGTGAGCAAGACGTGCAGCTGATGGATGTTTTGTAATTTGTTGAGGATTTTGATGGATGCACAGGATGCTTTTGCAGCAGTCGAGTTGTGAGGTGATGAAGGCTTGGATGAGCCTTTAAGCTGCTGAGAGGGAGAGGGAGGGGCGAACATGGGAAATGTTTTTGAAATGAAAGAAGGCTGTTTTGAATGTGGTTGACATGGTGTTTCGAAGGAGAGGGTTTGATCAAAGATGACACCAAGTTTACGGATGGACGGGCGGGAGGGACCGAGCCAGTAGACATGGGAGATTAATGATTGACCGAGATGATGAGCGGGCGGAGGTCAGAGACACGAGCAATGATTAATGTGGAGGGGATGGGGTCCAGGGCGCAGGTCGGAGTCGTCATGCCAGAAAGTGATTTATTGAGTTCGAAAGGGGAGATCAGGGAGCATTGGGTTGGAGGGGGGTGACCTGTTCAGGGTTATGGGGGGCTGGAAGGGGCCAGTTGGTTGTAGACGGTCTCAATTTTTGCTTTGTAGAATGACAGGAAGCGGTTACATTTATCAACTGTGAATGAGTGGGAGAGATTGGTCATAGGTTTGAGAAGTTTGTTTATTGTAAAGAAGAGGACCTTGGGGTTAATGGAACCAGAGTGGATGAGGCCAGAGTAGTAGGTGGAGCGGGCATTGTTGAGAGCATTGTATGCCAGGGTGTGCACTGCGATGCCAGTTTTCTCGGAGAGTTCATCAGATTGAGTTCAGGGGTGAACCAGGGAGCAGTTTGGGTGAAAGAGAAAGCTCTGGTTTTGGAGGGGGCAAGCCGAAGGGGTGAGGGACAAATGGACTCACGGCGAGTGATAGTGCGCGTGTGTTTGGGTTCTGGGACGGGGATGTCCATGTCCATGATGATGGCTAGGTCCTCGGAGAGATGGTGAGGTCAGATCCGGAGAGGTGGCTGATGGTGATTCCGGTGGTGTTGACCAGGTCAAGGATGTGCCCACGGTTATGGGTGTGGAAGTTGATGTGTTGATTGAGGTTGAAGCATCTGAGCATGGCCAGAAATTCTCTGGCTATTTTACTGTCGATGCAAGCCCCCAGGAAGAGCGCCAGGCAAATTTTCATAGTGGCCAATTGGCGGTGCTACAACTTCCGTGTCCGTCACGTGATGCCATTGGGTCCAAAATAAGTTTTTCCCATAGACTTACATTGGGAAAGAGACGTCCGTAAAAAGCCAAATCCAGAGTTATTTCCCTTCCTCAGTTTATATGAATGAGCCCCAGTCCGAGGCTGGAGGCGGGGCCCAATGGATGCGGAAGATCCGGTTACTTTATCACTCGGCAGTCGAGCTATTTTGGCTTCATGCGTTACTGAGCAACTCTTCATAGGGATGAATGGAACGCTCTATCCAGTTCTCTTTAGACATCCATGAGTTGATGTGGATGTTGAAATCACCGAGCAGCAGGATGGAGGGTGAGATGGAGCAGAGCTGGGTGAGAAATTCAGATAGGTCAGAGAGAAAGACAGGATTAAGTTTGGGGTGGCGGTAGATAATTGCAATGGCCAGGGGTTAAGGACCAGAGAGTTTGAATGTCAAGTGTTCAAATGAGGATGGGGTTTGGACAGTGGTCATGCTGGTTTTTATATGTTGGCGGCAATGGCCGTGGTTTGTCAAAGTAATTATATTCATTGGGGGTAGTTTGCTTGAGTGTGAAGTAGTCCGTGGGTTTTTGCCAAGTTTCAGTGAGACAGAGAATATCAAAGTTATTGTCAGCAGTGAATTAATTGAGGATGAGACTTTTGTTGTTTAGTGACCGGGTGTTGAACAGAGCAAGTGTTGTATGGTGTTTCTGATTGTGCGAGAGGTGTCGGGTAGGGTTCTGAGGTTGGCTGTATTCACGTGCCGTTTGTCGTGATGACGTATTGAGGACTTGAGGTGTGCGCCGGTGCTGCGTCTACAGATGGAATTGACAGAAGTGGAGTTATGAATAAGCCACGCCGAGGGAGCCACTATGAACATAACTGGGTAGGATGCAAGAGGCGTTGTATTCGTTTTACAGCTTTGAATGTGACATGTCGATGAGGCAGCATATCTATCACTACATGAATGAATGAATGAATGAATGAATGAATGAATGAATGAATGAATGGGGAGACCAGCAGCTGAGGGGGAGTACTCACAGGAAACGGTGCTCTGAGGTGGCAGCGAGGGAGGGCTGTGTGTGTGGAGGGTAAATACTGAGTCATGTGGACAGGATTGCACAATATGCTGCAAATTAGCCGCTACCATGCGGCTACTCAGCATGTTATAGTGTACCATAAAATATGTCCTAAAAGTCATAGTATAGTATGCCATAAAATCATCAAACAAACAAAAACACTGTGGCTTCTCTGGGACTGTGTCCACCTGGTAGTCACCTGATAATATGCACCAACTCTTCTACAGCCTCTAAAAAGCACCAAAGAGTTGAATCAAAACACCTTTGCCTCAGTGTCAACAGAACTGCGCTTTATCAGCTTTTACAGGTGGAATATTTTTGCATGTGGATTTCATTATATTTAACAGTTCACAACATTGTGACCATGCAACAAGGACACTATATTGAAATGTGGCAACATTCAGTGTATCTTAGCAATTGGAGGCCAGCTCGAAGCATGTGCTCCTATTAAAATGCGGTCACAATTAGTTAAGGTGGAATCAGGGTAGTCTTAACATGTGGGTCTCGCTACAGTGCTAATTTTCTCCTAGGTTTCAGCGCTGCGCTTCATTAGCTGTGAAATATGTGTGTTCAAGAGTAATCAGAGATGGCTCGTTTTGTCATTTTAATGAAACCCCACAGGGAGATGAAAAGGATGAGGGAGAGCTCGTGTCCGTTTTCCAATCTGATCAACAAAAGGAGTCGTTTGAACTTTGATAGAAATGCGTGTTTTCTGCTGTTTCTCGGTACCTCATTGTTTCCCCCCCCCCATCTGTTTTTCTTTGCAGGGGTTCTGGTTTGCAAGACCGTTCCCTTTGTACAGACTACAGCCATAGTGACGGGCATCCTCACAATGACCTGCATTGCCATTGAGAGATACCAGGGCATTGTCTTCCCACTGAAAATGAGGAGGCAGTACTCTTCCAAGAGAGCATACAAGATGCTAGGTATACTATGTTTGCTTTTGTGGTTTATTGTGCTTTTAGGAATGGATGTCTTTGTGTGTTAAACGAAACCTTTGTTCAGTGAGTAACAGTGTTCATTTTGGCAGCTATTTTAGATTTAGTCTTCTTAGTCTTGACGGAAATGCTTATTAGTTTTAGTCACGTTTTAGTCATTTTTATCCTCCATAGTTTTAATCTAGTTTTAGTCGTCGACAACTCAAAACATTTTAGTCCATTTTTAGACACCAAAAAGTCATTTGATTTTAGTCAATGTTTTCTCTCAATTTTGTCAGCTATTTTTTTTTTTTTATTCCTGTTTAGTCATCAGATTATATTGAACTGTTTTGTCATTTTAATCAAACTTATTTCACATAAAATTTCTTCATTTCATCATTATCTGATGGAAAAACACAGGTTGAATGACTAAGAATGCAGCTTTGCAGTTAGATCAAGTCCTCCTGACTGCACTCATTAATGATTCGCGGGTCAGTCGCACCCACCGGTCTGTTATGAGAGCCAATCCGCCCACCCAACATGTAAAAATATGCGTTACTCAACCACCCCAACCTGACCCGACCCGCAAACTGACAACTTTATACATTAGGTGGAAGAAAAAGGTGGAAGGTGACAAACTTCCTGTCAGCAGGTTTGAAACAGACACATTAATAATATTATTAGTAATAACTTTATTTATATAGCACCTTTCAAGACTACTATACCCAAAAGTAAGAGGAGTAATGTAAGAGAAAACAACAATGCAATCTACTCAAAATTAAGTGGAAGCAGCCAGGGGCAGACTGGCCATGGGGAAGTTTGGGAAGACACCCGAACGGCCGATCCCTTCCAGGCTGAACCGGCCAGTGGTCATAGCTTTTGGCTGGACCACAGAGGGCCAGTCCTTCAAACGCAAAAGTCTGTCACTGGGCCGTTGCTCTTTCAAAATGAAAAGGCGGCAAACAGTCCTTCATGCAAATGAGCCCATCCAGTGTGACGTGTCCGGCTCACGAAACTTTGACCAAGCTGTCAAACTAGGCGATCTAGTTCTAAAATGAAACGAGATTCAGCCGTGGCATAGCCTGTTTCTAGCTTAAAATGTTTTCAGAAGTAGATTTTGGTGGATTTTTTATACGCAATAACAGAAAGTTTATGAGCAGGCCGTCATGTTGTTTGAAACGGTGAGCAGAAAACCAGGGTACAATCACGTGCATTCCACGAGAGGGTACTTCACCGCTTGAACGTCCAGTTGAGTGGAGCAGCGTGTCCTCTAGTGTCCTCGTCGGACCTGGTGGACATGTACCGCTGGATTTAACAATATAGACATGACCACTGACTATTAGTATAACAATTTAGCCACAAATTCACAGACTGACCATACACGGTCCGGACATATACTCGGAGTCTTGTTATTTTTAAATTTCTGATGTGGGTAGTTCCTGTATGGTCATCGTCCGTGCCCAGCCTGGCGCTTGCAGCCGCAGACAGCACAGAGCAGACCTGTCAATCTAATACTTTCAATATTGAGAGGGGATACGAGCGGCCCCTCCTGATTTGGACTTTTTCTTCGTTTTTGTTGAAATATGATTGGCTCTGTCACTTTCATCGTGAACGTGACGAACTGTGACTAGTGTTCCAGCTCACCTAGGCTTGTGCCTGGCCGGTTTTGTTTTGATTCAGTGCAGTGGTGGCATGTTTATACAAACTGAGGAGGCAGGTGTCAGGAAGGCTTTCAGCATCACCAGATTGTCTTTATTCCACAAAAACTGTTGAATTAGTGTTCAAATCACTGCCAAAAAAATGTTTGCCTCGCACCCTCCGCATGTGCTCACAAAAAGCCTCTCCATCTAAGCATAAAAGGCCTCTCCATCTAAAAGTCCCGGGCTTAATTTCAGTCGCAGTACGTCCTTGGGAGCAGTGATGATCAACGATGACACCAATGACTGAAGGTTTTGAAAGCTCTGCTGCTGCTCTCTCTCTGCTCTGATTTCATGAAAGATGTAGCAGTCTCGACATGTTTTATGCAAAATTGGAAATTCTCAAGGAGGAAATTTCTTTTGATTACCTCGGGATGATTTGGCCCTGATCTGTCACCTTGAAGTTTTACTTTTTAATCCTCCAGGTACACTGAAAAATACACAGTACGTGAGCAATGCCACTTGCATCACATGAACAGCCTTAAAGGTACAGCCCGACTGATATATCAGCAATGGCAGTACATAAATATTAGATAAGATACATGCTAACCTGCAGTAGGCAGAGTGTTTTTGGCATCATTGGGCAAAAATTCCATAATAACCTTTCAGCATATTGTAGTTCAAGTGTTCTGAGAGAAAACTAGACTTCTGCACCCCCTCATGGCTCTGTTTTCAGGCTTTAAAAATCTAGCCCGTGACGGGAGACTTTGGCAAATCACAGGTCATTTCAGAGAGAGAGAGAGCGTTCCTATTGGCTGTTCATTCAACAGAGGCAGCTGTCAAGATTACCAGTCTCATGCACTACTGTCAGGATATAATGACAGCTCCATTTCTACCCACTGCTGCTTTAACTAAGTGCTTTCTCATCTGAAATAGTCATTGATTTATTTATGTATGCCGTTTAGTAAGTGACCAGGTTAGTAAGTGCTGATATGTCAGGTAAATAATGTCCAAAGCACTGAAATTAGGTCTAATTAAAGTTAAAATCATGGAGCATGCAGTTTGTTCTCACACCATCGGAGCTCCTTGTGGAGCGCTCGGCATGATTGGCAGCTTGATAATTACGTGAACGAGGATTTTAATTGTGCAGCTGCTGTGACTACCGTTTGGCATTAGTCACACACAGGTTTCTCCTTGCATATCATTCACAGCTACTGTATGAATCAAACTGTATAGTATTTGAACCATGTTTTATCTGCAGATTGTATTTGTAAACGTTTCACTCGTCTGTATCCTGCAGGGTTGGTATGGATTGCCTCAGTGATAGTGGGTTCACCAATGCTGTTTGTGCAACAGCTCGAGGTAAGTGGTACCACTCAAAGCAAACCGTCACAAAAATTCCTTTAAGTTAAAAAAAAACTGATTCAGCACTGAAGAGCATACAATTGTTGTAGTTATCGAGATTCAGAAAGATCACATCAACTCTCAGTCCTCCAAACATGTACTAAAATGCTCACACAGCTCACCCTCATACCTCAAAAAATACACTTATTGATCGTGATTTGCTTTTTAAGATGACCTGCTACAGTTTGTGGATGTTATGGACCACAAACAAACCCAGTGAAAAGAAAAGAGTCTTGAATTGAGTGGCTGAGAGCTGCTAGTTAGCTGTTTAGCATACTATTTTATATATACTTTACCTGTAATATAATCCTGCACCTCTTTAATTCCAGTCCTGTGTTTTTATCTTGTCAGAAATCAGTTTTTTTTACTGTTTTAAAACACTCACTACTCTAATCTCTAAGGCAGAAAATGTATACCGCAAATAGAAAAGTAGATTTAATAACAGGCAGTGGGCGATGCATCTGCTGCTAACCTTTTACTTCTCTATTTTGGTGGCATTGTGGTGTTCCTACTGCACAGTGGTGTCTGTCTTGTGCCTTGAGGAGCCCTTGACCTTCACTTTACTTCGCTGTTTGGGTTGACTTGGTCATTTATTCTTTTAAAGCAGAAAAAAACTGAAACACTATGTGAAAAGATTTTTTAAAAAATCCTTGATTTTATAATTCATTTAGTTTAACAAAAATGAGTCAGACGTTGCAGAATACATTTGATGTAGATCTGTGTCCTTCCACTGTGCTACGGTCTATCAGGGATAAAGAGTGTCAGAGAATGGAGGAACTAGTTTATTGTGTTGGAGTTGTGGCTGCAAAACGGTTCTGCTAATCTCATTGTAAGGGCTAAGCCTGCAATGCAGCAGATTTTGTTCATACTGCAGTCAAATTGTTGATAGTGGGGATGGTATGTTTATTGCTGGTACTTGGTTTCTTCTTGGTAGTAAGTGTGAGTGTGAGTGTGATTATCCCTATGTGGATGTTTTCTGAATATTCCGCCTGAACTCTGTTCAGACTTGGCTGCTGCTGCTGCAGCATCTTTGACTGGCAGATAAATCTCGTCCCTGTTATCTTGAGAGACTCTGGACAGCAGGCACAGACTGAATAAAAAATAGCACAAACGCACTGTGGAGTAGCTACTAAAGAACGTACGTTATCATATGGTATGATAAAAGAATACTAAGATAATGTTGGCTATTCCGCGAGGTGTAAATGCAACAGTGCAAAATCATAAATTACTATATGATTATTTCCTTTTAGAAAATGACATGCTACTTAAAATTTCAAGTATTACAGTATTTTCAGCTCATTGTAAGTTGCTAAATTGTACCACTTTATGTTCTAAGTCCCAACAGAGATATGATAGGAATGTTATAGTAATATTACGCAGGGCTTAAAATGATTAACTGTGATTAACTGTGATACTAGCCATAGTTTGTCAATTTCTAGACTGTGTTTATGAACAATATAACTGATTATATTATTCAGTGACTGGGGAAGCGGGCTCACAATCAAAGCTTTTCTGTCAGTAGACCTGTTCCACCCCTTAATAAACCCTCTTAGTGAAGCTCATCGAAGCAGCTGCAATATCATGTGTTTCTCAGCTGCTTTCCCCAGGAGGGTTTACAGTGACAAGCACTCCATTTATTTTAACTTTTACACTTTTTCCCACATTTTCTCACAATTTTGAACACTTAAAAAAAAAAACAATCCAAGTGTTGCCTCATAAATACCACCCTGTCAGTCGATCATTCTTCCAGAACTAACAGCTTTTCTCCCTCCCTCTCTCAAAGGTGAAGTACGACTTCTTGTATGATCACTACCACGTGTGCTGTCAGGAGAGTTGGCACTCTGTGACTCACAGGCAGGTGTACACCACCTTCATCATGGTGGCTCTTTTCCTGCTCCCTCTGGCAGCCATGCTTTTCCTCTACACACGTATTGGCATTGAGTTGTGGATCCGCAAGAGGGTCGGCGATTCCTCAGTTCTCAACACCATGAACCACAGGGAGATCAGCAAAATCTCACGGTAGGTTAGACACCAAGGATGTCGCCCTTTTTTCATATTTGTGCATTTTCTTCACATAGAAATGTTTATTCTAAGCATCTTGTCTCCTGGTAGTAGGGATTCAACTCCTCCAAGTAGTATTTTTGGCTTTGTTTTGTATTTCAATGAACACGGTTGGCTGTGGGTGGGAAGCCAGTGAGGGATCATGTCCTTGTAGTTGTAGCGATGTCATACTGTTTGGTCAGGGCACCTGCACAAAGGGGAGAGAGAAATTGCACTTTTTCATTACTAGCTTAGTTTAACAACTCAATAGCTTAAACGATCACTTGATACCAACCAATATTTAAATTCAGCAGTAAAGCAAGACGTCGCAAGAAATTCAGGATGGATAGATGGGTGTACGAAGCATCTTGTTGCCTACCAAAAGTTAATGTTGGTCCCTTAAACTTGTCAAGTTTAGGCCACTAAAAGTAGAGGAAATTATCCCAAAGCTGGAGTATTTCCAGAGAGGACATGTGACAGACAGGGATTCAAAATGTCAGATGTTTGCATGTTCATGTCGGTGACGAAAGGGCAACACACACCGGCAGCGTCTTCGCTTTGAAGCACATCATCCCTTCAGAAAAGTTTCAATTTTATCACATTTGGTTCTGCAAATCCCAGATATTGATTTTGTATGACGTTTGGTCAGCCGATGTGTTTTGCTTATTGTTACCCCACCAAGATGTTTGACATTCACTGAGTAGTTTTACACTAGAAGGCTGTGTTCACATTCATCTGTTGAAGGAGGAAAGTTTCTCTGTCCTCACCTTCAAAATTAAATATGTATTCAAGTGTGATGTTGAAATTTGAAATCCCCAGTGCACAAACTGGACTGGACTTTTGAGACCTCTGAAATGAATAGTATTTGCATATTCATAGATTCGGGATTTTTCGGTCCTGATATTTTCCATTCTGACTCACTGCTCACTGGCACATTTTAATGGAAGAGAGCAATCATTCATGTTATTAATTGAACCTGTTAATTTCCTGCTGTAACAAGTCAGTACGTCTGCTGTGTGTCCTCCACAGGAAAAAGAAAAGAGCCGTTAAAATGATGGTCACCATTGTTCTGCTATTCACCATTTGCTGGGCACCATTCCACACAGTCCACATGCTGTTTGAGTACTGTAAGTATTGCTGGAGTCTCTACGAATTTTAATGTGACGTAGCCTTGTGACGTAGTTGCCCGATGATGCCAAAAACATTCTGCCTACTGCAGGTCTATGCCATTTATTTAAAGTCTTTGTAGTTCATCAGTTTAAGTTTTAAACTATGTCTGTGTGTGATTGTCCAGATGACCTGGAGAACAAATATGACGGAGTCACGCTAAACATGATCATCGCCATTGTTCAGGCCATCGGGTTCTTCAACAGCTTCAACAATCCCATCGTGTACGCCTTCATGAACGAGAACTTCAAGAAGAGCTGCGTCTCCACCCTCTCCCACTGCATACAAAAGCCTAACCAGCAAGGCGGCGCCGTGGTGGCGCCCAAACTGAGCGTGCAGTTCATCAAACCCCAAAGCAGAGAAGCCTTTATGGAATCAGATGAAGCCGATACCTCGAAGCAGCACTTGGCAGATAAAGGCCCTTCAAGTTCATCGCATGGTGAGAGCTTGTTGGAAGTAATAGGGGAAAAAATCTCCACCATCCAAACGGAGCTCCCTGCAAACAGCTCCTCTCAAGTCAAATGAGAACCGGCTCAAAGTTCAGGTGTTAAGCCGTTGAACCAGTTTGCTGTCAATCAAACAGCTGCAGGTGCGTCAGATGTGATTTCGAGTCTCACAGTTGTGGTTCAAAGAGCCAAAAAGTCTCTCTGCAGTGCCAGACGCCAGAGCGTTGTCTTCATTCTGGTTTGGAGAGCAGCAGAAAGAAATTGAAGGAATACCAAAAGAGGCAGTTTTGCTGTAAAGAAGACGGCCGTTGGAGCAATCGGGACCAGCGGTCAGACACCGAAGCACCAGTCTATTACCTGAATGGAGACATCATTTCTGCTGAGATGTCTCTGAAATCTGCAGGACGTTTAGCCTCTCTCAGTGAGCGTTTGATGACGTGTCGGAGGGAACCACGTTCAGTGCCATTCCAAATATGCACAAACTGTTACCACTGTGGTGTTAAGCTACACTTAGAACTGTTTGGAAAAGACAACATAGAGGACACTGACTTTACGATGATGCCTTGGCTTTTATTGCACCGCTAAATCGCTTCAAGTCGGCATGAAACGCGGTTCAGTTCAAGTTCAATTGCAAAAGGTTATTTTTCTAAGGTTGCTGTTTAGCCTCTTAGACATTTTTTTTATTGCTAAAAAAAAACCTATTTTGACTTTTTACTGCTAAACTGAGCAGTTGGATCTTTAGAGGGCCCTGCAAACAAAGCCCTTGTACAGTTTTCTTTAAAAGGTTTTCACCATACAGGACTTTTTTTTTAAGATCAAACTCGATGACATACAAAACATGTAATTTTAGAGTTAATTGGAAAAATAAATCTGATCTGTTCCAACATGCATCAAACGAATGCAGCGTTTTGATGTTCGACATGTAATCACAAGATAAATCACAGCATCTTTCTTCTATCACTGTAGTAAAAATAAACAGCCATTTCACACAAATTAACAAAAAGCATAAATTGGATGCACTGAAGGGAATTGTGTCATTACACACGCAAACACAGAAGGGACATTATTTGTTTTAATGTGTGTGTTTAATGGTGCTGTGGAATATTTTTGTAATGCTGATATCTAAATGCAACTGTTATCATTTTGGTGTATCTTTAAACTTAGCGACACGTTCTGTAATGATATGTTTGGTAACAACAGCTTGGCTTTTATTCACAGTTCTGTACATATTGTTGATTTTAAAGATGTTGCTTCAAAATTGAAATCATCATTCATTTGAAATTAAGTTTTCTTTCTTTTTCTTTCTTTATGTATGCAGATCACTTGATTAGAAGGCCAGTAGACTCTGTTCTCAGCTTGTGTCACACAAGTATTTCTTAAAGATTGTTCTCTGTCTCATATGCAAGAACTGGATTTTGCAGAAAATGAGGTCATAATCCTGTCGGTATATTAAATTTTACATTGAGTAAAATTACCTATCATAACTTGTTTCTTTGATTTCAGCATAAATTCAAATGGGGCCTTTTAATTTAGCGAAAAATGTCATAGACAGTCAAAGGATAGTATGTTGAAGAAATGTCATTAAAAAGTCATAGTATAGTATGCCATAAAAAAATCATAAAAAATACATAGTAGCATACCATAAAACATTTAATAATATAGTATATCATAAAAAAAAATCCAGGACAATTTATACAAATAAAATATATATAAACAATACAACAAGGAACGGGAACATACAATGTCTATAAGTCAGACTGTTTCTGTAAATTCTAAACAATAATGCAGTAGTGCAGATTGCTACTATGAAGGAATAAATATTGAATGACTAATGTAACAGGTTGCTTTAAATACATGACTTAGGTGGATGTGTAGAGTATATGCATGTCAGTATATTCAGTATATACAGCAGCTTTGATTTATAGGCCTATTTGACAATGATATGTACATGTTACCAGTGTATATTTAAATGATAAAATATCAAATATATGGTGCCATTTAACTGATGTTAACTGTTCATCAGAGTGACGGCCTGTGGGAAGAAACTGTTCTTGTGTTTGTTTGTTTTGGCGTACAGTGTTCAGTAGCGCCTACCAGAGGGGAGAAGCTGAAACAGTTGTGTCCAAGGTGTGAAGGGTCTGCAGTGATGTTACCTGGCCGCTTCCGGACTCTGGAAGTGGATGAGTCCTGAATGGAAAACAGGTCGGCACCAGTGATTTTTATTCTGCAGTCCTGAATGTCCGTTGTAGTCTGTTCCTGTCCTGTTCGGTGGTTGATCAAACCACACAGTGATGGATGTGTAGGGAACAGACTGAATTAATGCAGTATAGATCCAAATCAGTAGCTCCGGAGGCAGGTTGAACCTCCTGAGCTGGCATAGGAAGTACATCCTACAGAAAAGTCTTGGTGTAGTATGTTGAAAAAAGTCATAGTGTACTGTCGGAAAAAAAAGTCATAGTATAATATGTAAAAAAAAATGAATAGTATAGTATGTTGGAAAAAAGTCATCATGCAGTATGCTGAAAAAATGTCATATAGTATGTTGAAAAAAAACTTTAAAAAGTCATAGTTAGTTGAAAAAGTCATAAAAAAGTCTAGTATAGTATGTCAAAAAATAAAATAAGTCATAAATTAGAATGTCAAAAATGTTTTAACTCAGAGTAAAGTCTGTCGAAAAAAAGTCATAGTACTATACATATAGTATATAGTATGGTATAGTATGTATACATTTTTTTTTAAATCATAGTATAGTATGTCGAAAAAATGAAAAAGTCATGGTAAAGTATGTTGAATAAATAGTCATAGTATAGTATGTTGAAAAAAAATTAAAAAGTCATAGTATAATCTGTTGAAAAAAAAGTGTTTTAAAGAATGTAAAAATAAAAAAGTCATAGTATAGTATATAAAAAAAATTGTATAGTATGTTGAAAAAAAGACGTATATTTTGTCAAAAAAAGTCATAGAACAGTATGTCGAAAAAATAAAAAAAAGTCATAGTATAGTATGTCGAAAAATAATAACTCAGTATAGTATGTCCAAACAATAACAAAGTCATAGTATAGTATGTCGAAAAAATAAGTCATAGTATAGTATGTTGAAAAATAATAAGTCATAGCATAGTATGTCAAAATAATAGTCATAGTATAGTATGTCGAAAAAATTAAAAAGTCATAGTATAGTATGTCGAAAACATAAAAAAAGTCAAAGATTGGATGTCTACATTTTTTTTAGAAAGTAATAGTAAATAGTGTGTCGAAAAAATAAAAGTCATAGTATAGTATGTCAAAAAATAATAAAAGTCTTAGTATAGTATTTTAAAAAAAAGTCATAGTATAGTATGTCGAATTTAAAAAAAAGTCATAGTACAGTATGTCAGGAAAAAAAGTCATAGTACAGTATGTCGGGAAAAAAAAGTCATAGTATAGTATGTCGAAATTTTTCTTAAGTCATAGTTTAGTAGGTCGGAAATAATTAAAAAGTCATAGTATAGTTTGTTGAAAAATAGTAAAAAATACATAGTATAGTATGTCGAAAAAAATAAAAAAGGCATAGTATGTCGAAATAAAGTCATAGTATAGTATGTAGAAAAATTTTAAAAGTCATAGTATAGTATGTCGGAAAAAAAGTCATAGTATCTCGAAAAAATGCAAAAAGTCATAGTCTAGTATGTCGGAAAATAAAGTCATAGTATAGTATGACGAAAAAATGAAAAAAGTCACAGTATAGTATGTCGAAAAAAAAAAAAAGTCATAGTAATAGTATGTTGAAAAAAAAGTCATATTATAGTATATCGAAAAAAGTCATAGTATAGTATGTCGAAAACATTTAAAGTCATAGTAAAGTATGTCGAAAAATAGTAATAGTATAGTATGTCAAAAAAAATAAAAAATTGTATAGTATTTTGAAAAAATAAAAAAGTCATAGTATAGTATGTCGAAAAATAATAACTCATAGTATAGTATGTCCAAACAATAAAAAAGTCATAGTATAGTATGTCGAATAAATATTAACTCATAGTATAGTGTGTCCAAACAATAAAAAAGTCATAGTATAGTATGTCGGAAAAATTAAAAAAGTCACAGTATAGTACGTTGAAAACTAAAAAAATCTGTATAGTGTGATAATTCATTTTATTCATAGAGCGCATTTCAAGGTACTCAAGGACACTTTACAAAAGTTAAAATGATCATATAAAACAGCACACTAAAATATACAACCAACAACATTAATCACACATTAAAAAGCATTTCTGAAAAGGTGGGTTTTGGTTCGGAATTTCAATGTTGACAGATTTGTGCAGTCTCTGATATGTTTTGGGAGTGAGTTACAGAGGGAGTTGGCAGCTATGGAGAAGGCTCTGTTACCCCAGGTCCGTGCTTGGTCCTGACTGGTAGGAGCAGGAAGTTTGCATCAGAGGATCTGAGGCTGCGGGAAGGAGACTGGTGATGGGGCAGGTTGGTGAGGTAGGAGGGAGTTTCATGATGGAGAGCTTTGTGAATGAGGAGAAGGACTTTGAATGGGATCTGTTGTGGGACAGGGTGCCAGTGGAGGTTCTGTAAGACAGAGGTGATGTGATTACAGGAGCTTATAGGAGCATAGTATGTCTAAAAAAAGTCATGCATCATATGTCGAAAAAAGTCATCAGAAATTAACAGTAGAGTATGTCGAAAAAAAGTCATAGTATATTATGTTGAAAAAAGTCATAGTATAGTATGTTGAAAAAATAAAAAAAGTCATAGTATAATATGTTGGAGAAAAAAAAATGGTATAGTA
>CAKAKR010032878.1:54091-65255 GCA_916700685.1 Adelosebastes latens | reverse complement strand
AACCTGCTGGCTTAGTCCGCAATGCAGCTCCTTTCAAGACAGCTCATCAGCCCGGATAGAAGGGGGACATCCATTAGTTTGTCAGCGGGGGGGTTATGAACATAAACCTGACATAAAATGTAGAAGTCAGACTGCGGCTCAGTACAAAGAAAATGGAGGACATTCGATAAAAGGCTTTCCTGTAGAGGTGAGCAATAAGAAACAGGACATGAAATCCACTTGAGCAGCAGGAACATATGCAGATATGTGAGGTATGAATGTGTTTTTGGAAAATGTGAAAAACTATGACGGACAGTAGATGTGTTTCTACTGAAAGAAATCAACCCGTTCTCACTCCCAACTCGTCAAATCAGCGTTGGATACCGACGCACCGAGGCACCCTTTAGCGTCTGTATGAGACGCACCGGGCTTTTCAACTATAAAGCCAAAGTTATACTTTCCAAGTACGCGAGTACACGAGGGTCCATGTGACAGAAATTTCGTCATCAGTGGGTGTACGTGTACGCTCTCTACTAATACGCTACAAGCATAGCAATCTAGCGTCAGCGGTGACTGTAGCTGTCCGTGTACCGTCCATTTGGAGTATAACCAAGGCTTCATTGTTAGATGGTCAGAGCAACTGATGTGGTATGAAGAGCGAGAAAGCAGCTGTGTAGCTTTGGGTGGGCCTAGGTGGGCCTGGGTCCACCCACTTGGCACTCAGGCCCACCCAAGCAGAAGGCGTCCTTTTTTTTGCTGGATCATCCATTGTATAGCAGTCAGCGCTGTTTCAATTATCTGACTACGACCATGAAGTGGTAGTGTACAGCCGATGTCTCTCGGCTTCGTGATTGCTCCTAGTGACCGCAGCTGTCGAAAACACTAAACAGAAAGTCTAGAATTTTAGTTTATCCATTTAAAATAAATTCTCCTCTGTGTTTATTATCTACGTCAACCAGTTACATAAAAGTTACTACGATTATGCATATACATTTGGCTGAATGTCACCAGATAACACTGTCACTTGTTAAACGGAAACACCTGTACATTGAGGAACAGAAACCTGAGGAGCAGGAGGAAGAAGTTCAGCCATCATTCTCAAGCGTATATTGAAATGTGTATGTGTTTTGTGTGAGAGTGAGTGTCTGCCGTCTTGTGAGGATCTTTGTGTGGCTGTGTTTGTGTGAGAGTGAGTGTCTTTGTCTGGAGAGGATCTTTGTTTCCCATCTAGGTGCTCTCTCTCTAACTGGCTGGAGGTGTGGGTTCGGTCTGGGGGTGTGTCTGCTGCTGATTGGTCCAACCATCATCTCTGCAGTTTAAAAATGCTCAGGTAGTCTGACAGCAGCCTTGTTCTGTCCTGGGCCTCCAAACCTTTGTGTTAAAGCTGTGATCTAGAGTTGAATTAGTAGCCTTGGTGCCCTAGTTGGCTTCGTAATTGTGTAACTTGTTGTAGGTTTTCTTTGTGGCTAAAGATAGCACTTCATTGGTAGGGGTGAACTGCATAACAAGGCCTACTGGTGAAAGACTCTTTTCAACTGTCAGTTGGATAAAAACTGGCATCAGGGCATCACATCAGACTGAAGTCATTTCAGTGTTCAACACCAAGCCCCGTCGTCTCCTGCTGGAATCGTCAAAAGTAAGCTAATTTACAATTATAGACTAATGGCCTATTTCATTATTATTGTTTATTGGGTATAGTTTATGTTCGGTTTACAAATTGGATTTAATGCTGATGTTGCTGCCAGCTGTGTGTATGAATATTTGGCCGCCGTGCAGGGCTATGTTAAATTGTATTTTTTAACGTTAATGTAGGTGATCTATCCATACGCTTGATTAAACTGTGTGTGTGAATATGTGGCCGCCGTGCCAGGCTATGCTATGCTGTTTTATGTTTGTCTTGTTGGATCAGAATCAGCTTGATTGTCCAGGTATGAGTAGACCTATACACATATAGGCTACCAGGGATTTGACTCTGGTTAATTTGCTCTCATTGTACGACGGAAATAGAAATGCAGCTAAAAACAAGGTCAAGAAAGCTGAACAAGAGTGAGGAAATGTCTCAGGTGCTTGTAACATTACCTCAGATGATAATGTATAAGGCTTGTAGGATTAAACTGTGGTGCATGGCCTATTTTGGTTAACGTATGCCTTTCAGAATCTTATAAGTAGATGTTTGGTCTTGGACGGGACAGGCCCACCAGAAAAACCAAGCAGCCCTGACTCTTAAGAAATTACGTTACCATACAACAAAAATGCAGTGATAATTAAGTTTCGAGGGAAACAAATTCCATAGCTTAAATATCATCATTTTAAATCAAACCATGTTTTTTTTTACTAAACCTAACCAAGTAGTTTTGTTGCATTTTTGTTTTCAATTTACAATGTTAACCACGTGTTTAAAACTGCAACCGTAATCCAGGAGAAAATATGTTTCCCTCGAAACATAATTGAGAATCCAGTTTAGTTGTATGGGAATGTAATTTTGTAGGAGACTGGGTTGAACCAAGTAAACGCCAACTTATTACCTTAGTTTTGTTACGTAACTTACATACTTAATTAACGCCAGATCTGTAACAATCATACTTATTTTATCGCAAACCACGATCTTTTCCTAAACATAATCAATAACGTTTTTTTCCTAAACCTAACCAAGTAGTTCTGTTGCGTAAGTAAACCTATGTTGGAAGTTTATTCTGAAAAGAGACTATATGCATGTAACGAGCAGAAATTGTATGTTTCCTGTGAACACGGAAGTGTGTCACGTCCAAAACTAATGCTAGAGGGGAACCTGGAGCCTCATAGTTTGAAGCGTAGGGCCACACGGTATGTGACGAGTCGGGAGTAAAAATGTGTTAAAGAAACTGACAAAGAAATACAACAATGAACTCAAATTGTGTCAACTTATTTGGAGATGATGCCTTGAAAGCTGGAGTGGCACTCAAAAGATGTGGACCCTCAAACTTGTTTTATAATGTCGGTGCATAGAATCCTCTGGCAGGTGTTTAGGGGTGGTTTTGTCTGCATCTTCCCAATTCAGATGGGGACGTTATACCTGCCTGCTGTTCAGGAACAAGCTGCACTTTTGCATCTTTCTTCCAGTCAGCTGTGAGCCATTTCAAAATAAAGCTGCCACAAAAAAGAAAACGGAAATATGGTCGATTCACGTCCCTGAGGCTTCTGCTTTGACTCATATTTGCTTAGTTTTGTAAGCTGCATATGCCGATTGGTGAAGTGCAGTGACAGCAAAAAACTGGCATCTTTGCCCAACAGATCTCAAAACAGTTTATATTAAGGAAATAAGTTCCAGAGAATCTCTCAGACTCCCCAGCGTACTCCTTTAAAAAGAGATCTCTCTTTCACACATACACACACCAGGAAAAATAAAGCTCCACTAAACCTTTAAACACTCTTTTTTCTCCGCTTTATCTGCAAAGCTTTGTGCTGCTTATCTCTTTATCCAGCCTTAAACTCTCTGATTCTTTGATGCATGCTGAGGCTCACCTTTCCGCAGGCGCCTTGCATGCTGCTGTTTTAGCTGTGTCAGCAAGTGTCAACGAAACTAGGAACAATACAAGACCAGTGCAGCGGGAACACAATCTGCCCAGAAAAAAAACTGCACAGGTGAGAGAAGGACAGAGGATGAGGAGCATAAATACGACTCAAAGGCGAAGCTTCAAAAGCTCTCTGTTGTTGGTCCTTGGAAGTTTCTTCACCCTCTCTAAAGAATAAGTTAAATAGTATTTCATGGACAAGTCTGATTTGAATGCATTACCAAAAAGTCTACAGCATGAGGTTAAATAAACATTGAAATACTGTATATTAAATGTGTATCTTGTTACACCTTTCATAAGAAGGCATTTCTAACTTTCATTCCAACACGTTCTCACTCCCAACTAGCAACACAACCACTTAGTTAGGGTTAGTTGGTTTGACGTTAACTTCACTGACTAACGACTCACGTGACTAGCGAGTTTGACACGTGATTAGCAAGGGACTCACGACACTCGTGACTAGCGAGTCACTAACGACTCACGTGACAAGCAAACGGCGTGACTAGCGATTGATTAATGACTCACGTGACTAGCGAGTCACTAACGACTCACGTGACAAGTGAACAACGTGACTAGCAATAATGTGACTAGCAAGTGACTAACGACGCACGTGACTAGCGAGTGACCATGTGACTAACGACTGACGTTACTAGTGACTCACGTGATTAGCGAGTGCCTAACAACTCATGTGACCAGCGAGTGCCTAACGACTCGTGATTAGCGAGTGTCTAATGACTCAGATTACTAGCGAATGACTAACGACTCACGTGACTAGCGAGTATGACACGTGATTAGCAAGGGACTCACGACACTCGTGACTAGCAAGTTACTAACGACTCACGTTACAAGTGACGCACATGATCAGCGATTACCTAATAACTCACGTGACTAGCAAGTGACTAACTACTCACGTGACTAGCAAATTACGTGACTGGCGAGTGACTAGTGATTCATGTGACTAGCAAGTTACTAACGACTCACGTTACTAGTGACTCACATGATTAGCGAGTGCCTAACAAGTCACGTGACTAGCGAGTGACTAACGACTCATGTGACTAGTGACTCATGTGACTAGCGAGTCACTAACGACTCACGTGACAAGTGAACGACGTGACTAGCGAGTGACTAACAACTCACGTGACTAGCGAGTGACTTACGACTCACATGACTAGTGACTTACGTGACTAGCGAATGACGTGACTAGCGAGTGCCTAACGAGTCACGTGACTAGCAAGTCACTAATGACTCACGTGACTAGCAAGTAAATAACGACTCATGATTAGCAACCCACGTTATTTGGGGGACTAACAATATTAACGGGTCACGTGACAAACGACAAACATGACAACATAAGAAAACTTTTAGTTTTTAGTTTTAGTTTCCCACAGGACACAGGTTGAAAGTCCTGTGTTTGTTTGACCCATCCAACCTCCCCTCCTGTCCGCCCCAAGTAGACTGTCTTGCTTTTTATACTGCGTCAGTTACTCTCACCGTCTATTAACGCCACAGGTGGGTTTACATTGGAGTTAGTTGAAAGCCTGGTGTGTCACATACATTCACTAAAGGGTGCCTCCGTGCACCGGTATCCAATGCTGCAGGGCACTGACCAAGCGGCGGTATTCAACCAGTTGGACATGAATACGGGTCGATCATGAAGTGCTTGCAGTATGACAATCCTGCAAAACACCCTCCAGCATATGAGGGAGTGTGGATCAAATGAGAGTCACAACCTAACACAATGTCCTGCACGATAACACGTGTTCACATGTGTCCATTGAGCCTCCGTGCAGCAATGCAGAGATACTCCCGCTCAGTCTCCATTCATACCATCTCTTGTATATTCAGGCGCAGGTTAATACAGTGAGAATTGTCAGATTAATCTCCATGCCTGGGTGCTTTGGGGGGATTACATTATCTGAGAGAAGCAAGGGACTCTTCATAACTCAGGGCCGGATATACAAACAGCACGGAGACAATTTAATGTGATAAAAGGGAAACATTGCAAATGAGTCATGGGTGTGTATTCAGGCAATAATAAGTAAGACACTATGTCCAAGAACTCATCAAAATGAAGCAAAATGCCGCGAGTCTCAGAGGTACAGTAGTGGCATTTGCACACATTTTAATGACAGAAACAATTGTCTGTAGTGAGTTCTCATTTGTCCCCCAGGTTGTTTGCAAGGATTGCAGACTCAGAAATCTAAGTCAGTGTGAGCTGTTGAAACATTCATGGCTGAGGGCGATCACATAGTTTTTCTCCTTTACCCCAGGGTTCAGGGACAGAGCGAGGAGCTTTTTAAAAAGTGAGACAGACCCTGATCCCTTTCTTGCTGCCAAGCTTGAAATTGCTGGCCTTTTAGCTGGCAGCCAACAGTTTCCTCGGTGCCTTATAGCTCCTAATAAAGCTTGTGTACATTGTCGGGTGTCCTTGATGTATAGGCTGTGACAAGCGGTGTTGCCATGGAGATGGATATTTTAATGAAATTGAGTGCCTTCCTGCATGACAGATGTTTTCACAGTTGTTGCACACGGAGGAGTCTAAATTTTCAAAAGTAGTTTCAGTGCAAATATATGATTCACCTTTCATAAAAGCCATACTCTAAAAGGCTGTGTTCACACTAAGGTGGAGGAATCTGAAAATTTAATTTTTCAGGTCAATTTTTGAAAACCATTTCAGTCCACAGTGGAATACCCACAGGCGCAGTTTGCATCTATATTTTTCATAATAATGCAGAACTAAAAATGTATTGTAATGAAGAATAATATCTAAAAGTCTGGCTTTTTATAAACTTTGGTTGCTTTAGAGGAAACAGGAAGTACATTAGGGAGAAGGGTTTGCGTTGTCAATTAACATTAAGGACAAAAAGGATGGAATTCATCTGGGAGTGTAAAGCAATATCTGGTACACAGGTCAAGTGTATTTCAAACTTTTTGTTTCAGTCCCAAGTGGAAGAAAAAGTTCATATACTAACAATTTTAATGGCCAAAGTTCCTGATTTGAGAAAGTTAAGATCCCGTTTTTGACCGAACTGACACCGTTAATAAGTCTCAGCAGGACCGCGACACTCTAATCCTCCAAATGCAAACAACTCTTGCGCTGTGCGATTGGTCATTTGTAGACTTTGCGATGCTTTACTCATTAATTCATGCCCTGGAACAATAAAAAATGACCAGCAACCCACTATATGCATTGTTTAGAAGATTCCTTTGTCAGCTATTGGGAGATGAGTGAGCCCACTGGGATCCATTAACAGTGACATTACAGAAAAAGCTGCATACCGCAAGCTCTCAAGACTTCAGTTTGGGCTGTAATAAAGAGGTTTGTGTACCCAACGGAGCCGGTCTGATGTCAGAAAATGTAAATACTATGACATGCTTGGCTTATTAGTACGTTGTGGTGCATGATTGGTCCTGCTTGCTGGTGTCTGCGCTCAGCCAGAAGAAATTAATGAATGGTTGAAATCTGAAACACTGGAACAACATCGCTGTTTTGACAGATATTTACTTAAATATCCTGAAAAAAAAGTCTCAGTTTGAAGTTAATACAGTTGATATAAGTTACAACGAATAAAAATAGAATACCACTGAGCACTATACGTGATTCATCCGCCAACACATTTAGACATAATAAAGTTCAAGTGCGGCTAACGTGTTTCTTTGAGTCCAATTTTGCTCTTTTAATGATGAGTTCTGAGCAACTTTGTGTTAGTAACTTTCTTAATTTTGAAACTTTCCCACTGTGGCGCGTCACCTGTTCCTCTCTCGCTGCCAAACCTAAAATAGTTGCCACGTCCTTTCAAGTGAAGCGTCAGAGGTGAGGTAAATTGGTATAACAAGAACTGGAAACAAGGAACGTGTGTAATTATTTTTCTCCACAGCTCTAAAGTCAACTTCTTTTCCTGCTATTTCATTCCAGCTTGTATTGTCTCTGCTGTACTAAACTCGTGATTTCTCTTCACAGCAAAAGAGCAAGTCTGGCATTTTTTACCCTCTTCAGGAGAATTTCTGGCACGGTTATTATCAGCAAATAAAGAAGGAGAAGGAGCTACTTTGACTTTTATTAGTGCTAACATTTATCTCGTTTTGTGACTGTTATATTTCTCTGTAGGGACAGTCTCATAAAATCTTTGTCCAGGCATCCGGCCCATAACGTTGTGTCTATTAAATCAAAGTTTGTAGGAACATTTCCCAGATTCTTTGTGGAAACGGCTCTTATATCGAACCATATGGTGTATTTGAGACAGAAAGAGAGAGTCTGGCTCTGTGGGTGACACACCAACAGATGCTTGTTTTATGACGGCAGAGAGGGTTTGGTGGGGTCTACGATAGTCCTTGTAAAATGAACAGGTAGAAGTTGATTTAGATGAATGGTAAGAATCTATCTTCACTACATAGAAGCTGAGTTGTTGTGCATGTCAGTTAGGTGTTATCCACACTGGCAGCATGGCTGTAAGGATGGCAATCTGTAGGTCCACCACTTTGGTCCAGACTAAAATATTTCAACAAATATTAGATGGATTGTCATGAAATACGTTCGTGGTCCTCAAAAGAATGAATCTTTTTGACTTTGGTGACCCCCCTGGCGTTTCCTCTTGCGCCACAATGAGCTTGATATTTTTGCTTTTGAGTGAAATGTCTCAATAACTACGGGAAGGATTGTCGTGAACTTTAGCCGAGACATGTCCCCCTCAAGATGAGCTATAACTGGTTTTCATCTAGCACCATCATCAGGTCGAAGTTTTAATTTGTCCAATACTTTGGTACTTGCAAAAGTAATTCCCATCAGCCTCAGCTGTACTTTGTGTTAAGGGTTAATAAGCAATTTTTAACCATGCTAAACTAAGATGGCGAGCATGGCACACTTTATACCCGATTAACATTGTCATTGAGAGCATGTTGGCATTGCATTTCTTTGTTGAAGACGCCCGATCAGAGAGAGCAGTTTGCTACGTCTTTTTTTATTTGTTGTTGCTAGGCAACCACCGAATGAGCGCTAACATTGGCTTAACACAAACCATGTACGCTACCTAATAGTTTTAAGTACAGTTTAAATGAATGAAAACAAGCCAAAATATACCGCACGTACCGCACTAATTTGCCTCCAGGCCTGCTGTTTTCTTAAAAAAAACTTTTTATGACAATCTTCATATACATACAGGTACATACACAAAATTTGACCTCTGTATTTAAACCATCTTAAGCATTTTTATAGGAGCAGTGGTGTGCTGTGTCATATGTTTTCTATGTTTGTTTTCACCATGATTTGTAGGTTTGTTTTCATGTTGCTCACTTGTATTGCACTTTAAACAAAACAAAAAAAGCAAAGCAAAGCAGTGAGCAAAACGCTTCACTCTCATTGAAAACAATTACAAAACGCCGCTCCGGGCTACTAAAAAGCACTCTCTCTGATTGGGACATTAGACCTGTAGAAAGTTTCCAAAAAAAAATAAAAGTGTATCTATATTATTAGCTATTGTTTGCAGAGTGAACTATAAAATCAAATGTCCCACAGGCAACGTATGATGACGCAGAGCACCACTTAGTTGCATAATGTCGGCCTTTCTGTCAGACAGACCACACACAGACTGACCTGGCAGCTGAATGTGGAGTGAAAAGACTCGCACCGAGCCTGCTGGCAGCGGCCATGTATAATTGATTACGGTATTTTAAAAGACTGGGCCAAATCTATGATAGATATGCTTTATTAAATGAATATTATGTGGACTTTTCTTTCGGAAAGTTGGACAACCCTAAGGTAATTTCACAATGTGCAATATTTCATTGGGTACTTGTGTCCTTGAAGAGGGATTATAATAAGCATTAAAGAAAAGACATTTCAATTTTAATTTACTGCCTATTAGACATTATACACAATAATTCAGCCTTGGAAAAAAGTAGATAGAATACTGTAGAAGTGCTGTGTCTGTATTACTATTAATATATGTATGTGTAGGTGAAAATGCTAAGAAGATGCATAGGTGTCTTAACCTTATAATAAACAACCCTCAGGTTTAACCAGCACATCAAAACTCCCAATTAAAGCTCTCCGGATGCTAATTTTGACATAAACACTTCACTTCAAACACGGTGATACTTACTCAGATCCATCGTGTCTCTTCATAGCATTTAATTGTTCTGTAATTATCCATAGCGCAGAGAGTGCCCACTCTCTAGCTGTAGCCGTGCGACAGGTGTTAATGCGACAAGTTTTTAATAATGCATTCTGGTGACCCTCCTCGAGAGTTTCCCGGTAACACACACACACACACACACATACACATATCCCTGCATGCAAAAACACCATCTGCTCCTCCTCTTCCATCTCCTTTCCGCATCTTCCTCCCTCTCCAGGCTGCTTCACATACAGTAGATGGGATTTTAAGGGGTGAAGCAAAGTGCAATTAATCAAAGCCGCAGTCTCGTGTCATGGTTGCTCAGTGCGAGGAAAATTGCAGTTATGTTGGGCGTTGAGTGTTAATATGTGCTGCAAATTGGATGCATGGCCTCTGATGGTAATATGCATCTCTCCCAGGCAAGTCCCAAGTCAAGTCCCAAGTCAAGACACGCAGGTCCCGAGTCAAGTCCCAAGTCAAGACAGGCAAGTCCCGAGTCAAGACACGCAAGTCCTTCTGCTGCAAATTGGATGCATGGCCTCCAATGGTTACATGCATCTCCCAAGTTCTTGTTTTGCATGTCACAAGTAAGTCTCAAGTCTTTGCACTCAAGTCCCGAGTCAAGTCCCAAGTCAAGACTGACAAGTCCTGAGTCAAGTCCTAAGTCAAGACTGACACGTCCCAAGTCAAGACAGGCAAGTCCCGAGTCAAGTCCCAAGTCAAGACAGGCAAGTCCCGAGTCAAGTCCCAAGTCAAGACAGGTAAGTCCCGAGTCAAGTCCCAAGTCAAGACAGGTAAGTCCTAAGTCAAGACAGGCAAGTCCCGAGTCAAGACAGGTAAGTCCCAAGTCAAGTCCTGAGTCAAGACTGACAAGTCTTAAGTCAGGTCCCAAGTCAAGACAGTCAAGCCCCGGGTCGAGACAGGCAAGTCCTGAGTCAAGTCCCAAGTCAAGACAGGCAAGTCCCGAGTCAAGTCCCAAGTCAAGACAGGTAAGTCCTAAGTCAAGTCCCAAATCAAGACTGACAAGTCCCAAGTCAAGACAGGCAAGTCCCGAGTCAATACAGGTAAGTCCCAAGTCAAGTCCTAAGTCAAGACAGGCCAGTCCCATGTCAAGTCCAAAGTCAAGACTGACAAGTCTCAAGTCCCAAGTCAAGACAGGCAAGTCCCGAGTTGAGACAGGCAAGTCCCAAGTAAAGTTCCAAGTCAAGACTGACAAGTCTCAAGTCAGGTCCCAAGTCTAGACAGGAAAGTCCAGAGTCAGGTCCCAAGTCAAGACAGGCAAGTTCTTGTGCTGCAAATTGGATGCATGGCCTCTGATGGTTATACGCATCTCTCCCAGTCTCTGTCTCCAACAAGCCGTCTGATTCCCAGTCTAACTGTTCTCAGCGGGTACAGCCTCAGGCTCTGCTGCCTCACACACACACACGCACGCACGCATGCACACACATACACACACACACCCACACACACACACATAGTCTGCCTGACTTAAAGAAAATACTGACATTCTGGCCATATCTC
>CAKAKR010032878.1:0-54071 GCA_916700685.1 Adelosebastes latens | reverse complement strand
AAATAAAGTTCCAAGTCAGGACTGACAAGTCTCAAGTTAGGTCCCAAGTCAAGACAGGAAAGTCCAGAGTCAGGTCCCAAGTCAAGACAGGCAAGTCCCAAGTCAAGTCCAAAGTCAAGACTGACAAGTCTCAAGTCCCAGGTCAAGACAGGCAAGTCCCGAGTCAGGTCCCAAGTCAAGACTGACAGGTCCCAAGTCAAGACTGACAAGTCCCAAGTCAAGACAGGCAAGTTCTTGTGCTGCAAATTGGATGCATGGCCTCTGATGGTTATAAGCATCTCTCCCAGACTCTGTCTCCAACAAGCCGTCTGATTCCCAGTCTAACTGTTCTCAGCGGGTACAGCCTCAGGCTCTGCTGCCTCACACACGCACGCACGCACGCACGCACACACACACACACACACATAGTCTGCCTGACTTAAAGAAAATACTGACATTCTGGCCATATCTCAACCATACTTTTGCAATTTTGGCCTCCAGTCCTTCTGGCCTCTTCCCCCCCCCCCTCCATCTCTCAGACTCCCCCTGAACCTCGCTGTCAGCATTTCTTCTTCTTTTCATACCGCCTCCTTCTTATGTTCAACCTCCTCTCCCATTCCCCCGTTTCTGTCTTTTTGCAATATCCAGCTTCACAGCGAAGTGGCTGCCTCGCCTCAGCCCTCCAGCTCAGTCTTTGCTTCACAGAATCAGATATTGCCTCAAAATTCTCATTCTGAAGCCCCCCTATTATATATGCTCCACATAAAGCAGAGATTTATACCTGAATTATGCTTCTGGTGGAGTGTTCACCCAGTGTTCACACACCGCTTATCTACTCATTATTGCTCACACGCCAGTGAGGGCTGAACTTTGAGTTTTTTTTGACCAGAGGCAAAGATGTTCACAGAAATTTTGTGATTATTCTTTTTTGAATTGTCCTGCAGGCACAGCGGGGCTTTTATTGGCCGAGTTCAAGGGCTCGAAACTTTTAACTTCTAATATCGAACTTCAGTAATATGCAGTTATGAGCTTTTCTTTCCTCCCAGCATGTGTTTTATCAGATGACACACATGATACATATGACAGAGGTGGGAACAAGTCATTGTTATGCATGTCACAAGTAAGTTTCAAGTCTTTGCACACAAGTCACAAGTCAAGTCCCAAGTCAAGTCTGACAAGTCCCATGCAAACCACGGGATACGGTAAATGTCAACATTTGTGAACCAAAATTACGTTTCATAACTACGTTTCATACCAACGTTAACGTTGTGAAACGATTGGTTAGGTTTAGGCGACAAAACTGCTTGGTTAAGGTTAGAAAAAAGATCATGGTTTATGTTACAATAATAACGTAATAATGTAACGTAACGTAACAACGTAACGTAACAGCGTAACGTAACAGCGTAACGTAACAACATAACTTAAGGTAACGTAACAACATAACTTAAGGTAATTTAACAACACAACGTAACAACGCAACGCAACAACTGTAACAACATAAGGTAACGTAACAACGTAACGTAACAACGTAACGTAACAACGTAACGTAACAACGTAACGTAACAACATAACTAGCGTGAATAAATAGCAACCGCCCTTGGTGGACTTTCTTATGTAACATTACATAACAAGCGTAAAGTCAACCTTTACTTTTGGTTTCACACTAGACATAAACAGCAGTCTCTGTCCTGTGTTTGTTCAATCCGTCCACCACCCCTCTTACTTGTTATACTCTTTATTATATCATGTAACTTTAATACCTCATGACTTTCAATAATGGTCGCTCGATATACTACGTAACTTGCTCTGACCAAATGCAAAAAATGTCCACATTCATCTTATTTGCAGAAACGTACAATGCCAACATTTATTCCTGGCGACTGGGCTGTGTAATTTATAGGAGACATGATCATCTTTCAGCGCTGTATGGCCATTTATTTACCTCCTGTTAGGGTCATGTACAAGAAACAAGTGAGCTGCTGTGTTTTAGCCAGTCTGAGAGCAGACACCAGCCAGCACACTGCCGACACAACCAGGCAGCAGTCTGCAGGGCACACAGGCTGAACAGGCCTGACTCACCTTGTGGCCAACCAGATGCTGTTTTGAGAGTTTGCGCACGTGTGTGTGTTTGCATGTCTGCACATGAGCGTGCATGTGGGTGTGTGTGTGTGTGACTTGTGACCCCGCTGGTTCTGTTAAGTCCGGTGGTATTCTGCAGAAGGGCCACAGGATTAATGACAACGGTGAGACCACCTCACCGTCGCCGCCGCAGGGACCAGCCGCTGCTAATTAGATACACGGGGAAGAGGAAAATGCCCTTGTCGGAGCAGCTAAATATCAAAAGAGACTGCAACAAGCTATAGGAGATTATGTAATTTTTCACAAAGTGCGCTTTGTAAATGTGAACACACCGTAGCGCTGATAGAGAAGGTGGGCAGAGCCATGTGCCCCAAAAGTATTTTTTACTCGCTGTAAATTAGCATTTGAAGGGTTTCTTTAAATAACTTCTGTGTTCCTTATGGGAGTCTCCGGGGTATTTTAATGCTACTACAGGGTTATGTTCTGGTCATTGAACATTTCTATATATATTTTTTAAATCCTTTATTTTTTTTGTCAGGTCGGTATAGTAAATGGCTCTTGCTTTACCCATGAGCTTCAGCAGATGTTGTTATTGCAGCAAATGCTAGCTGGAGGCTTGAATCTGATTTTAAAAAATACAGAAGTTTGCTGAATGAATACAAATGTGTATGTATTGTGTTGCATAGATATCTACTGAAATGAGCAGGCTAACCAGCTGGCCCCGACCCGTCCTGTCTTGTGATACCACTTATACCTTGAGAGGTGATAGTGAGACACTGTCCAGTGTGCCCTCAGTCCAACGTGGGAGGACGAAGAAGTAGAGCTGCCCCCGAGGGCTTGTCAATAGTACATGCATGGTCCGTGGACATTTTGATAGTTTGTTTATTGGATTAAATCCAAAGTGGGAGAATTTTTGTTTCATCCTCCCCGCCACCAGGCGAAAGCTTAAGCCAGCCCAAACCCCAGCGCTGGGGTTCTGATACTGGGGGACTGCCCCGACTCACCACCGGATCAGCAAACTTTCTGTTTCTGCCGCTACACAGGTTAGACCCAGAGCTTTACCAGCCCGCTGTGACTCCCGGAACTGGGTTTAGCGCTGGCTGAATGCGAGTTGCTACAGCTAACCTCTAACTGAAGGTCCGTCACCTGGAGCTGCCCATGCGTCATGTTGCAATCAGCTGTTCGTTCGTGTCCCGTGTTCACAACGTTGAGTGTCATTCTTATTGTACAAACGTAGTTTTAAGCCCGACCATATAGTCTTTCCTACAACTAACTATAGTGGTTTTGTAAAATAAAAGTGACACCAAGGGGAGTGTCAAAGCGGCGGTATGTGACGAGTTTTGTTGAGATCGTGTTGGTCTCCCGGAGCTGCTCCTTGAATTGGTCTCCGGTGAAGTAGTCTCCAAAAAACGAAAATATGACTCGTTTTCTCATTTCTGCCACTTTGGATTTAATCCAATAAACTATCAAAACATACACCGACCATACGGCCCCCGGCTAGAGGTACAGTAAACACAAAATAGGCCGACGCCACATGTGACGATTATAAGATAGCAGTGTTATTTTGAGCGGCTCTCAGAGTTTCATTAGTTTGGTCAAATATTGCCCTGCTGTTAATAGTTGGCTTTTTTTTTTGTTATAACTGACGACTGTAATTTCCAATTGTATGGACCCAGCAGTAGAGGTGAAATGCTGCCCCCTGTTTCTTTAGAGCCTGTGGCCTGGTGCTACACGTTGCACCTTTAATGACTGTTCTCGTTATCTCGATTCTGCCCGAACTGTGATCGGTTGTCAAATTAGTTTGTCGGCAGGGCCGGCGAACTTCCCCAGGTCAAGGGAAGCCATGCTGCTGTAGGAGCTCTTCTTTTTTCTTCTTCTTCTTCCAATCATAATTCAAGTCAGACCACCTGCAGATGCCGTCTCACCGATCCGATCCAATGCATTCTTCAGACATTTGCACCCATGTGTTTTTTCAAGATACAGATCGCATGTTACAGCGTTACGAGGTGAGAGCGGGGTCTGCTTAAATACTTTAAAGTTGTCCTTTGATTAGGACTGCTGCTGTGTTGGATGTTAAAGAGGAAGAACAGGTGACACTCACCCTCTCTTTGCCTCGTGCCTGAGAGTAAAAGCGATTGTTTCAGACAGCACGAACACAGGAAATTACCTTTGATGTGAGCATGACAGGTGAGAGAGAACACAATCTGCTGATTTCACATGTGGGTGGGGAGTTTTGTCAGGTCTGCAGAGGCCCCGTGCATACACCTCCAGGGCAGGCGGGTTTTTGTGTAGAATATTGGTATGCATGTCTTCTTCAATCTATATCCAGCCTAATGCGGTGTGACGCCGCAGCGCTTTCATGTTGGAATCGGTTTCTCAGGAAGACTAAGTCCATTTTTTCTCCCTCTATCTGTCCTTTCTGTCTTCGCCATCTTTCCCGCTGTTTCGACTCTTGACTTAGGAAGCAGGCTAAAGGGTAGTAGTGTATTCTGTGTTCGCTGTCAGGGTTATCACTTCTCACACTTTTCCCCTTCTTTCAGTTTGTCTGTCTGTGTGCATTTTCTGTGCCAGCATGTGTTTGTGCAGAGAGACAAGAGGTGGCCAGATGCTCGATGGTGTGCTGTGAATGTAAGACAGTAAAGTCTCCACTCCATCCAGGTGTCTTGCAAGTGTCCCCTGGGTTTCTTCGACACACTCTGTCAGCCAGCACCTCACACACATACTCACACACACACACATACGAGGCTGCATCCCCTCCATAGCTCTCTCTTTTTCTGTTTGTTTATCTCTCTGTCTGTCTTTCACAAGACTAAAACCTTCATTTCAAGCCCGCTGTGTCTTTTTTTCCGGAGAACATCTCTGTCCGACTTAACAGACAGGCACTCAACCCTACGTTATTAATACCGCTTGGGTAATTAAACCCTCAAATATATCAACACAGAATGCAGCTGGTGAGCAATTTATTTATCGTTTCTGTTTTATTGATGCCGTTGAGTAAACCGCGTGGCAGGTACAGTAGATAGCAGAGAACAGACGGGGCTCCCTGCAATCACACACGCCTAAACAACGTTCACACGTTTGTAGAGGAGGTGGGTTTGTGACAGGAACACTCCTCTCATGACCGCATTCACGCTGGAGGTTGCAGAAACGGTTGAATTTTCCTCATCCAGGAGTCTTTTGTTTCATTCTAGCTTTTCTTCCTGGGTGCTGTCACTACTTGGAGCAGCCTGCTGATCGAGAGAAAAGAAGGTTAAAGGATTGGTTCACCCAAATTACAATCAAACACAAACGGACAATGGTCCGCCAGAGTCCGACATCAGAACTGCGCCCATGGCAACGGTCTGTTATACATAGCAACAGTCTGCTATAAAGAAATAACAGACCGTAAATCGCTGTGATTGACCAATCAGAATTTGGTATTCAACAAAGCCGTGTAATAAAAATATATAATATATATAGAGAGAGACTATTATACCAACACGCTCTCATCCCGACTAAATCACATTAATTAAACAAAAACACTTGCTTAGGTTTAGGCAACAAAAACGCTATAGTTAGGTATAGTAAAAAAACAACATGGTTGGGCTTAAAACTACTACATTTGTACAATTAAAATGTGACTTAACGTTATGAACACGGGACAGGAACAAACAGCTGATTGTAATATGAAAGTGAAAGTTAACGCACGAGACACAAACCGCGACATCCTGGATGAAAGCCTTGTGTTGTTGGACTCATCCACCTCCCCTCCCACCCTTAGTGTGTCTTTTTGCTCTTTAAACAACGTCACCACATCACTTTCTCTGAGCGTTTACTGTTCCCGTGGATGGGTCTACATTGTAGTTAATGGAAAACCTGGTGCGTTTCATACCTAAAGGGTGCCTTGTGCATTTGTATACAGAAATTATATTTACAACTGTCATATGTGGTTAAGGGCAATGGTCCAGCTGCTTGTACTCATCCTCTTGTCTACTCTGTGTTTTCCTGCCACCTTATTAACTCCTGTCAGTGCATATCCAGCCATTCCCTCCTGCCCTGCAGTAACCCGCTTTCCCGCCTTTTGCATCAGCTGACCTTCCTCGCCCACATGCTCACCTGCTTCCCATTTCCCTAATCAGCCTCTCAGTATATATTGTATACCAGCCCATCTCCACTCATTTCCTGCTAGATTGCCAGTGTTGGCTTTGTGTTCCAGCCATCTGTACCTGAGGTGTACTGGTGAACCTGATCTGTTCTTGGATTTTGACCAGTTTGTTTGAGTGTTCAGACTGAATTGTCGTTGCCAATTTGCAAACCTGTTCCTGACTTTTGCCTCTAGTAAATGTCCTTTCCCAAACACACACCTGCAGGCCTTGAGTGTCTGGTTCCTCCTCCCTTTGTTTCCAGAATTCACCAGCCGTGACAATTGGCGCCTTCAAAATGAAACTCATGAGCTTGTGTTTACAACATGGGAAGTCGTGTACACCATATGCTTGGCGTTCAATTGGTTAAGTCGTGAGAACACCGCCGCCAAGAAAAGACTATTAACGTTACTCTCCACTCTAGAAGCCACAATTTAACAAACTAGCAAGTGGGTGACATAATGCAGGAAATGCAAAGGCATAACAAAAAAGATGAGGTTGTTAGGAATATCACCATTTTCCTCAGACATATTATAAAATCAGCAAGAAAAACAATATGCGACTAAAATTAGAATATATTAACTTATTATGCACCGAAAAATGAACTTCCATGGCCTCCGCCATTTCTGACAACGTCAACAAACACGTCACAAGTCGTGAACTCTGAGCTTTCAGAAACTTTCCACTTACGAGGTCGTGAATACGACATGAGAGGCGGCGTTCATATGGACTCATTTCGTAAACACAGTAAACACGATTTGAAGGCACCAAAAAAGCGGAATTTTAGTTAACAATAAGCACATTATACACAATAAATATACAAATAAACAATGTAGAGTAGAAATAGGAATGATGGCCAAAGCTATGAAAATAAGGCTCAGGTTGTAAAAGACAATATACTTTCCTTTAAATCCTTTCAAGACCATCTTTATCATCACGAGATTCGAGCACCAGTTGTTCAGTTTTCTCACCAGCCAACCAAAGTAAACATGAAAGCTCAAGAGCTCAGCTGAATCTATAAAGTATAAAATCTCACCATCCCATCCCGTCCTAGCAGAAGCCCCTGTGCTGCCCTCAGATTGGTCAATCATCTGCTCACAGGAGCTTGAACGTAAGAGGGGACATTTCGTAGCCGGAGCCACTCGAGCACCCCCCCCTCCCCTCCGCGGCATCCACCTGCCCCCTTCACACCGGCAGCCTTGTGGGCACGAGCCCTGCGCGGATGACTCACCGAATTGTCTGTTTGTGCGCGTGTTTCCATCTGTCTGTGTGTAGGTGTATGCTTATGTTTCTTTGTAACACACACACACACATGCAGCCATCAGAGCAGGAGAGGAGAGTCAAGCGGGAGATTGACTTTAGCGAAAGGAGCAGACAGACGTCGCCAGCTGAACGCTTGAGATGTTTCCTTCATAGCACTCAGCTTTCACAGCAGATTACAGACACTTGCTGACTGGTCTTCAGTTTAGTGGCCAAGGACCTATCCAGAATACTGATGGCTGAGTATATGCCACTTCTGCTCCCATTTTTTTACCTCCTCACTGCCACCAAACAGATCTGGATCTCCTTTTTACAGCCAGTCAAACCAAAAGACTAATATAGAAGTTTCACAGTATTGTGGTGAAATTGACGTTTTAATAAATACCAGCCAGTTATGTCATCCATTGTCAACACAAAAGCAGCTATTTAAAAATCTGTGAGGCTTGTCATTGAATTTTTATTTATTTAATATATTTCAGTCAGAAATATTTTTTCTTCATCAAAGCTTATCTTACCATTGAATGAGGGATGAGTCACCCTGACTTGCGGAGCTGTTAACCCCTGCAGAGATGATTTAAAGTTACTGTGAGGAACTTTTAACTGGTTATGAAACAGTCTCAATTTAATACTGATGCCTCTATATGACCTACATAAGTAATCAAGACCATGAGCGAGAAGATTGGCTATTTCTATATAGTTATTGTTAATGCTTGTCATCGGTGCCACCAGGTCAGATTCCGCGCAGAATCAAACGAAATCATGCAGGTTCAGCAGAAACTCGCCCAGCGGCGACCAACCCGCCACGAACAGACCCAGATCCGGCTTCGCTGCAACCTACAACGTGCAGTCGGAGAACCAGTAGGCGGACAGCTCCGCGCCCGGCAGCAGCGGCTCTTCCTCCAGCCTGGATCAGAGCTTCGCCACACTTGGAGCCAACGCCGACACCACGTTGCTGGAGGACCAGGCCGTATTGCTGGGCCTGCTGGCATTCTCTTCCCAACTCGCCACGTACCACCGCTTTGTCACGCCCCCTTGGCGTCACTTTATTTTCGGCATCAAAACCACTACAGTTCCTCTTGGCGTCACTTTAGGATTAGGCAACAAAACCACTATAGTTAGGTTTAGGAAAGAAATACACGGTTGGGCTTAAAACTACCACGTTTGTACAGTGAAAATGACACCGAACATTGTGAACACGGGACACGAATGAACGGCTGATGAACCGTAACACACGGGACCCAAACAGCGGTCTTCTAGATGAAAGCCTTGTGTTTGTTGGACCCATCCACGCCCCCTTCCAGCCGCGCGGTGTGTCTCTTTCACTCTTTAATCTACATCACCACACTCCCGGCCACACTCTCTCGGTATTTGATGCCCCGGGATGAGAACGAGCTGTTTCCTCCCAGCAAAATGTGATGTTCTGGTGTACACACTGATTATTGTAATTTGTGCAAATTGCTTTTATGTAAACTTTGAAAAGTAGGTGCAGAAATTATCACCAGCTGAGCAAACAGTCAAAACATATTTCCTACAGTTTTTTCAGGTGACTGTAGAACAGAAGTAACAGCCCAAATTCGACATGTCATGGTATCTGTTCGGTGAGTGTTTGGACAAACTACAAATCCAGAGTAAATCCATACCGTTGAGGCATGGCAGAGTCTTTAGTGGATTTTCATCGGTGGAAAACAAACTCTGAATCCCCCCCCCCTCCCGTCTGTCTCTCCTGGCCCTGCAGAGTGCAGCTCATTGATAAGGGCTTCTGTCCTTGTCATCAAGGACTGATGTCTCTCTGTCAACTCCCAGGCAGCCCTGTTACTCATTCAGCGTTATTGTTTTTCTTCTCTTCTATACCTGACAGATTCCCTATCTCCCTCCCTCCTCTTCCTCGCCCCTCCCCTGTCCCCAACAGGCTACCATCCACTCTTCCTCCATCCATTCCTACCACGGTGCCAGCAGGCGCCCTGCTTACAAGTTATTGTCTCAATCAGAGCTCCTTCTCTAAAGTCACATCGCCACCATCTCATAAAGCTCTGGGAGGGCGCTCGTCTTGTGAATCCCATAAGCTCTCTGTCTGACGCTCACGCATGCATTACAAGAGGAACATTACATCGTCCATTGTTGTGGCATCCAATCACACGAGCCGTGCTATTTTCTGCATGCACAAACGCGCCCTCTCTCTCTTTTCAAGCACACACACAGCCATTTTGCTATTTCACCACCCACCTCCACAATATAGCTGCGACTGCGTCTCCTGCGGCTTAACACCTCTTGTGTTCATTAGCACTGTGCAGCGGCGTGTCAACAGCTCTTATTTACTAATTAGTGACTGATGACAATAGCTGAGACACACAATGGAAAGGACAATGGTGATCCTCATCTCTGACGCCCGCTGTCCTATGACGATATCGAGTATTAGTCATTCAACTGTGTAATGAGCTCCTCTGCTCTCTTTGGAATGGGCAAACGCACAGCGGATCACCGTTGTGTCGTGGTATCACAAAAACAGATTGCAAAGTTGTTTGGATAGAAAAAGTTTCGTTAGGGATAATTCTTCCACCAAGGTCGGAACTGATGCTCTGACTGTGCCTGGCCGGTGGGAACGGAGATAAAAATGTCAAAGCAGCCGCAAATAAGAATATAAATAATAAAGTCCCCCACCGAGCTCGGTTAAATTGAACAGCAAAGGGGTCGTTTTCTCGCCGTCCCACAGAGATTTTAATCTCTCCTGCTAAATCTTTTCCACCCTTTCTTCCTTTGTCTTACGGTCGCTCCCCAGAGACAGTGTACACTGCCGCTGTGTGATGTAATGCTGAGAGGACAGGCCCTGCCAGTCGACCCCGAGGGCCAGTAAACTGTGAGTCAGTGAGGAAGGATCATGCATTTCATCAGTTTGTACAATGACTTCTAAAAACAGCTGTAGGGCCATTATTTTTCCCCAAAATGCAAGAGGAAAATAAAAACAAGTCCACATAATCAAATGATAAAATGGGTCATTTGTCAGTAAATACCCAAATATTTTGACACACCACCACTGCTCTTTATTCCAATTCTTATTTATTCTCAACAGATCATTGAGAGCAAGCTCTCATTTACAATGACCGCCAAGTGTTAAGTTGATTGGATGAACGGTTCTCGAGATATGAGAGGGGCAGTCATACATAAGTACACAGACAGATAGACAGACAGACAGAGAATACTTCTTTAGAAGTATTAGTTAGATGATGATGCTACAGCGCCACCTATTGGCCAAATGGCACCAAATTTGACATAATCACTCAAATATCTTATCTTCATATGTCCACCAAATGTGGTCCCAATAGCACAGAGCGTTCAGGAGATATGACATTTTTTGTAATATAAGCCCTGCCCACAGCATTTGAGCTAACTGTGAGGGTCAGCTATAGCAAATATGTATAAAACATCAACAATCTGAAAAAGTAACTTTTTCTGGCTTGATCCAGAAATGTTCTGTACCAATTTTGGTGACGATTTCGCAAAATCTGTAGGAGTAGTAGCAAAAAATCTGATTTGAACAAATTCAAGACACAAAAGGTAAAGTTCATTGTTATAGCGCCACCATCTGGCCAAATTGCACCACATCAATACATCCACCAAGTGTGAAGTAGATCGGATGAGCGGTTCTTGAGATATGTAAATTATTCACAGGGACAGACAAGACAGAGATTCCTCGCTTTATAGTTAGATGTCGAGAATATACAGCACATAATAAATACAAAACAGACACAAGAAAAGTCAATCAATTAAACAATTTAAAAGCAACTGCAGACTGAGGTGAAATGGTTGGTGATTAAGGATTTAAACTGACCAATGGATGCTCATGTATTGAGTTTTAACTGTAGGACGTTCCATGTGTTAGGGGGCACAGAAGCTGAAAGCAGATTTCGTAAGCTCAGTGCTCACTCTGGGGACTTTAAGTGTCATTGGAGTGAGTCTGATAAGGTCCAGAGGTCCAGTCCAATAATGAGATGATATGAGATGGCAGATCTCCAACAATGGCTTTGTAAAGAGAGAGATCACAGCTCTCTGCTAGAGAGGACCACCCAACCTTGTTCTACAGGGTACAATGGTGAGTACCATAATTATCCCTGGTGATAAAACTGAGGGGCAGTGGAGTGATGATACAGAATCTAAGGGTTTAAGAGTGGAAGCAGCAGCATGTCTATAGATCACATCTCCATAATAACCATAATCCAGGAACTGCTTCAACAACTCTCTTTCTGCTAAACTTTGGGAGCTTAACTTGGTGAATGTCAGGAAAAGATTGTCTTCATGGTTAAAAGAATACTCTGGGTGGGAGATCAAATCCTGACCTGTGCATGTATTGAACCAGCTGTAATCAATATTTCTGTATTGAATGGATCACATGACTCCTTGTATGTGAAAGGGTAGCTTGTAATGATGAACCCGGAGAGAATTATCACCAGTTACTCTCAGGTTTACGGAGATTACAGGGTCTCTCAGATCATTGTTTTGGTTTTACGGCCTACAGCTGTACTGATTTGGTTCACTCTCATCGTTCTCATGGCATCATTTTCGGCCACGACATGCAGCTGTTTGCATTTTTAAAGGACAAAAAATGACAGTCTCGAAAATAGTCGGCATAATATCTACTATATTTCACTTTTATTAAGTGTGTCAAGATTTAAATAATGTATCTTCATACGACAGTTTGTATATCTTACAAAAAGTTATTCCTTATTTTTGTGCGTTCTCCTACGAATGTCGAGCAACACATGTCAATTTCCGTTCATTACATGCATACAGTCTTTTAAAAAAAAACTTCCGTCAACAAAGCAACAAAAGTACTTGTGTTACTTGAGTACGTGACAAATAAGAACAGAAGTTGCATGACAAATAAGTCAACATTTGGTTTAAAATAACTAAGGAAGTGGCGTTACTTAAGTGCAGAAGTTACGTGACAAATAAATCAACAGTCTCCTGGGTGAAAGTCCGGTGTTTTTCGACTCTCCGTATTTCCTGGTTCACGATTACTTGGATTACATAGGAATTGATTTAGTGGGATATACGTATAAACGACTTACAGTACATAACTTTTCTTAGGTATAGCTATATGAACAGTGTATGCGAACAGCCTGAATAATGTATAGCTGCACTGGAAAGAGAGGAGGAGGGGGGCAAATAAAGCGAGCTGAGTGAACAGCTGGATCCGAGGTGAGAGAATTCACAACATGCATGTGCTCTCATCAACAAAATATGAACTACCTGCACGGCCAGATGCCCCGGAGCTCATCAGCAATGCAAATGCATACGCAACTTAAGTTTACACTTGACAGATGAATACTGATACCTTAAAGTGAAGCCCCCGTCATTTTTTATTGGATTATGCAAAGTGATGCGAGCGGGTATATGCAAATGTGTCCATATATGACTACAGGTGACGTCGTGATGGTGGTAGGTTGGAGCTCTCTGTGGGAAAGGTTAGAGGTTTTGGCTGTCAGACATCACCCACTTAAATCGTGTGTTTGATACATCTTCCACATTATTCTCATCCCAAAAAAAAAAGATCTTAAAAATACACGAGTACCAGACACAGCTCGGTATTTTTTGACATCCTTTCCACATCTCTCCCTCTTTCTTATTTCCTTCCCTGACCTCCTCATGTGTCTCAACCCCTGGTGAGTGGGCGCCGGCCGCTCTGATCCTCCCAACACTCAACCACGCCTGACCCTGATGCATCACTCGCTCACGGGCACGGAGGAGAAAAACACAGAAAATAGAAGAGAGAGAGAGAGAGAGGGTGCTATCCATCTCCTGCAGCAGTGTGCTGTACAGTAGATCAGTGGTCTTCTTCCTGCTTTCATCTCCCAGCTCCAGCAATCTGCTACCTGGCCTCGACACAAAAACTGCTCATCTGAGCCTCGGAGCTCTCCATCTCCCTCTTTAAGTTCTCTTTCTCCTTCAGTGCATCTGTCCAGTCTGGATCTCGAAACAGAGGGAAACGCGAGAGAGGAGACGCATACCATATGCGCGCACCGAACTTCCTCTCATCGCGCTCCTTATGAAACAGACCCATGTAATCCTTTGTGTTTTATTTCCTGATGGGAGCTGGATCTCTGCCTTGGGTGAAATCCGCCTGTTCAAAGTCCTGTATAGCTTCTTCCACTTTCATTACAATTTCCCTTGATACACGCTTTGGATGTTAAGGAGGGAGTTCACTCGCTTCTGCATGCTAGGATGAAAATTTTCCAGGCCGCTGTTGAGTCAGATAGGCTGGGATACCCACACATGATTTCCCCCGGCACCCGTAAAGGACTGTGCCAAAACGTGGCAACCCAGTCCCTTGTGGTGGTGGTGACATCCTCTGCTACGGTCCCCAAAGCTCCTCGCCAACGTCACAAGGAAGTAATCGCCTTTCCTTGACCCATGAGGGTTTAAAGCTGCAGTGGGTAGAAACAGAGCAAATATGATTAAAAGAAGTTATTTTTATAAAACGGTCACTATATCCTGACAGTAGTGCATGAGACAGGTAATTTAAAAAATAAATCATGTTCCTCTGTGTCCTCCGGTGTCCAGCGTTGCTCCTAATGGCATCTGCAAGATTTCACAGACCGGAGGAAAACAAGCAGTAAGAGCTGATCTGGAGTCTGCCGTCCAGCTGTGGTCTATGAGCCGGCCGTCAATCACTCGCGAAGTCGATCAAACGGTCAAACTAGATCAAATATGAATCAATATTCTGTTACTATGATGTCTATTTCTCTCCTCAAATGTTTTCAGAAACATCTCGTAGTGTACTGTTTAGCTGTAAAATGAGAAAGTTTGTGACCCGGCAGCCATGTTGAGATCAGTTGAGGAAATATCAAGCACCGCCCCACCAGCCGGAGCACAGCCAATAGGAACGCTCTCTCTCTCTGAAATGACCTGTGATTGGCCAAAGTCTCCCATCACAGGCTAGATTTTTTAAAGCCTGAAAACAGAGCCATGAGGAGGTGCAGAAGTCTAGTTATCTCTCAGAACACTTGAATTACAATATGCTGAAAGATTATTATGGAATTTTTGCCCAGTGATGCCAAAAATATATTGCCTACTGCCACTTTAAATCCTCCATTTTCTCCTCATTTATCACTGGAAGTCCTCACATTCACCTGTTTTCAGCGACCAGCACTTATGGTTAATGACTTTCGGATATGCCACACATACAGCCTTCCCGGGTAATGATACAGGATAGTGTGAAAGACAAAGCATTGCTCCCTGCTGGCAGTGAAACACCTCCAATTTTTATATTTTCGTCAATGGATGACCCTCCAAATTGGTTATGAAAACGTTTGGAGTGCAGGTCACGCTCTGTACTTTAACTATTCTCGGGGGGGAGACAACAGGAGTTAATTGTGTGGTCATTGTGAATGATTTAATGTTATCTGTCTTAAAATTCACCCCACTGCACTTCACTACCTTTCCCCCCCCCCTTTTAACCTCACTTACAACGAGTGACAACTTGTCAATGTCCGCCGCTCCCACCTCCACCCCAGGCCTGCTGCCTCGGGTCGTCTTTCACTGTGTAACTTTGTAAAAGTGCTTCATGCTGTGCTTTCTGCACGCACTCCACCACATTTTTCTCTCCGAGAGTAATCCATCCATGCTTTTGAGAGGCAGCTCTCGAAGCACGCCTTTCCATTAGCTTTGAAGAGATACAGTGTGGCTGGTCTGAGGCTGTAAATGTTGTAATTGTAGTGTTATGACTCAGTTCATTATGACCCGAGGTTTAGTCAAGGAAAGCAATGCCATTTCAAAGAATACCTAAGAAGGCTTTTGGGCTTAATACTAAAAAATATTTCTGTTTTTAGCAGCATGCAGCTGTTTTCTTTGTTGCTTACACACCCTCCTCTTATTGCGTAGCTGTCATAAATTTTAAGTGAAAGATGGCTGATGGTGCCCCAATCTGACAGTCGCCTGCTTCGGTGTTGGCATCTTTCTGGACTCTGGAGATTGTTATGAGTGAATGAAGATAGACTTGGATAGGACGATTTGACATTTCCCTGTGATAATCTTGTCATTATATTGTTTATGTGGTTCTGAGCAGTAAGCTACCTCCGGTTCTGAAAAGTGATGCCAATGCTGAAGTGCCTTAAACTTGCATTCTTTCTAATAGCCAGCAGGGGGCGACTCCTCTGGTTGCAAAAAGAAGTCTGATTGTATAGTAGTCTATGAGAAAATGAGCCTAATTCTCACTTGATTTATTACCTCAGTAAACATTGTAAACACAAGTTTATGGTGTCAATCGCTAGTTTCAAGTCTTCTTCAATACAGCATGATGTTCATTTAGTAAATTATGGTCCCATTTAGAGGCAAATAGACCATAAAGCAGGGGATGCTTTAGGGCGTGGCTACCTAGTGATTGGCAGGTCGCTACGACGGCGTTGTCCAGTCTGAGAGTTGTCCGTGTTTTTGTCTTACAACTTTAACCCTTTCACAGTGTGATTTCACTTCATGAAAGTTGTCATATTCAGCGTTCGGTAGCTCCACCCTCTCGTGTCACTTCTGGTTGCAAAAAAACAAGAAAGCGATGGACAAAATGCCAAACTTGAGGCTTCAAAATGGCAGTCCACAAACCAATGGGTGACGTCACGGTGACTATGTCCACTTTTTATATACAGTCTATGGTTCTGAGCTCTTAGCTTGGAGACCAAATTTTTAACAGAAAGCTGTACAAACTGGGGGGCAAATGGATTGTGAACACTTAACATGATGCTGATTTGCATTATGGAAAATGTAGGGGTGTTGTTTTCCTCGGGACAAAAAGGATCATCATTTCTTGTCTTGTGAGCTCCACAACTTTCTAAAACTTGAACACGTTTTTTGTCATTTAGTGTGGTGAAAGTCCAGTCAGAAGACTGTCTTTATTCTCACTCTATCTATTTCCTTTCCCGTTTCCAACTCAATCAGCTGACTGAGGGTTTTCACGTCCAGTTTTCATCAGAAGCAGCTGTCCAATGGGTCCGTCCAATGTGCTCATCAGAAAATCTGGCTCCAGATCACATCCATCCATTCTTTTAGCTATTATTCACTCTTTCCCCACCACTCATGTCCTGATCGTCAAAGACTCCCAACACATCAAGTAGCTCCACTTTCAATTAGCCTCTCCTGATTGAAACCACTTTAATGTAAAACTAGTGTTGTTTGCTCAGCAGTCATGTCATGTATAGGAGCAAAGAGCGCCTGGGGCCCCATCACTAAACATAGCTCGCTGCCATTGTGGTTCAGAAAATAGTCCTGAACAGATGCTGTTTCAAGACACTAGGACCCTGGTGAAAGCAGCCCACACACACACACACCAACCCTCTGTAGCTGGAAGCAGTCGTGGCAGAGTTTCTGTCTTATTTGGGTTTTTGTGTCATTTGTGACTTTGGGCTATTCTGTCGACTTCCTCTGCAGACTTGCAGGGCTGAGGTGGCTCCTGCAGGACGGAGCTGAGCTGGCTGAGCATATGGCGAGAGGAAGCTGCCTACGGAACCGCTCTTCTTCAAACTAAGGAGGAACACGCCGCTAACAATCTGCATTTCTGCCCCATTGCACTGAGGAAGCCAATGTGGCGTGATAATATCACTTTACAATATGAAATTGCATCAACTCAGAGCTCACTAATCAAACAGTGACAGGGATTGCAGTTTTGGCTCTATAGGACTCTATTCTGCCTCGGGCTGCATGCATATAATTGCAGGGGAGGTTGAGTTTTGTTTTTATTTAGCTCTGGGAAGGAAATTATTAGGCTGTAGAGGCACCAGGAGGAACGCCCATCCATTATGGTCACATTTAACAAAGTTAATTGCCTACGAGTCTGTTAGTTTGCTAGCTTTATTCACCACTGAGAGAGAGTCTTTATTACCAGCCATGACAGCAAAGTTGGTATTGTTTTCACCTTGTGAGGCTGTGTGTGTGAGTCATCATGGCAAATGTGGTCCTGGAGACACCTACTGTAGCTTCAACTACCACAGAGGAGGTTTTGAGTACTTTGCCAGCTGTATATACGTCTGTGGACAGATTTTGTCAGTGTGATAGCCTCACAAGTGTGCAAGATTCAGTCACGAAATTTTTACAGGTGTGTAGTTGAGATCAAAATTAAGGTTGAGTTCACGGATGGATGTGGTCCGAGCAAGGGGGGCGAAGGGGCCATTTGTACGGCCCACTTTACGCCCCGGGCCCAATTTAGCGTCACAAAACTTTACAGGTGTGCAGTTGAGATCAAAATAAACGCAGAGTTCGGAGATGGGTGTGGTCCAAGCCCCTAGGAAGTGCACGAGCTTTGAAGCAAATTTTCGTAGTGGCCTAACGGCAGTACTACAACTTCCGGGTCCATCACGTGATGCCATTGGGCCCAAAAATACTTTTTTCCACAGGCATTCATTGGGAAAGAGATGTCTGTCACTCAGCGGATTTGAGTAGACTAAATAAACTTCCCAGTTCGAACACTTGAATAGCCCTTATTTAAATCATTAGGTGCTAAAAAATGCACTAATGGCTGAATCCAGAGTTATTCTCCTTCCTCAGGTGTAGGAGTTAAAGGAAACGCTACTGCGCCTGTTCTATGGGCCCAATGGATGCGGAAGATTGCTGGATGATCCGGGTATTTTATCACTCGGCAGTCGAGCCATTTTGGTTTCATGCGCCACTGAGCAACTCTCATAGGAATGAAAGGAAGCCCGCCTCCAATGATGTATCCAGTTCTCTTTATACATCCATGGTGTGGTCCGAGCAAGGGCGCCGAAAGTAAGGGGTAGGAAGTGAGGAAAGGGTCATTAAATTTACTGTTAACACAAACACAACACTATCTACATTTACTTGTTGTCCGCTTAGTCATGCCATAGGCTACTCACACACTGTTGGTCTTCAGCTTCATTTAGAGAAACTGCAAAGTAGAAGTGATTCATTAGAGCGATGAGTATGGCCTGACTATGTTGTTGTACCAATATACTTTGCGCAGTGAATTGTACATAAGGCTAAACTTACCATGTGAGTCATCAAAGTGAAGTAATTTCCTTTTTTAACTGAGCCTTTGTTAACATCCAAAATCTAGACTTTGCCAAAATGTGGATGCAACCCAGAGAAAGCTGAAATGAATGTGCTGAAAGCAACACATTATTGGTATAATGTACCGGCCAGGATAAAAAAGTGTAGGTTGAGTGTAGGTTGAGTGTGAGCAGGCAGAAGAGTTGGCAGGGGCAACTCCTTTTGAAAATAATAGAGGGACAAGTGAAAATATTCATAACAATGGGAATGGTGTGACTCGAAACATGAAATGTCAGGTTATTCATGAGCTCCTTTACTGTACTCTGCTTCACTCTTTCTCTGAAGTCAAGTGCTGGTGCTGACAGATCACTGCTCATGGGGGAATTTGCATTGTTAGGACAACCGTTAATGATTTAATATACAATGTCTCGCTGCGGGAGGGACGGAAAATAAAGAGGAAATGTGAGTGACAAAGCAACGATTGAAAAGTAAAGTGGGTCTGAATACGGCATTATAGGGATTGTTAGGACATGTTGAAAGGCTCCCTGCAGTGATCCCGGCAGGAGAGACGGAATATGGGTAAGTCAGAGTCCTACCCCTCATTAGCGATCACCGTCTCGGCCAACAGTCTGCCTTTGTCACTTGACTATGTGAGCTATTAAAAGTGGAGCCAGCCAAGTGAAAACAGACAGGAGGGGGAAAGTGTTCTTAGACAGACTCAGGAAGTGGGAGACCACTTTTATCTTCTGTGAAGAAAAGTAGAGCCGTCTGGAGACATTTCTGCTGGCAGCCCTGCCAAGAATCTGACATCTGCCCAGTCAGAAAGGTAGAGATCGTCCACTGTGGTGCTGGAGGAGCTGGGCATCTGACCAGCCACCTGTCCACTGTGGTACGTCGGCGCTGGTAAATTGGCGAGGCCAAGATTGCCGTCAGGGAAAGTATATATTCTTGGTAGTTAATGGACAAAGTGCCAGTGAGGAGTTCAAAACCTACACGTGATTTTTGGTCAGTTCGAAAGTGTATTCCCAAAAATCCATGCACACAATCCAAAGTGTCAGGTGTTTCCACGACACGTTGCCAAAGTAGTGCCTAACAAACTGGACTGGCTGTGGTGTGAAATAGGAAATATGCCTCACAGTGAGTCCATCTGGTTACCATAGCGTCCTGGCTCCACGGTGTCCGAGGAAATAACTTGACGCGCGTCTCCCGTCCCGCTTTCTTCTTCTTCTTCCGCAGCCTCCTCCTGTCTGCTCCCTCCAGCTGGCTCCTCTCTCTGTGCATCTGTGAGTCTCGGCACTTGCACTGGGAGGTGTCAGTATTTGCTTTCAAGGCGTTTAGCTAATGCTATCGCGCCCCAGGGTGATGAGGGGGAAAAAACAAGCAGCAAATGCTTCTCCATATGGGTGCATAACTAAGTGCTTGGCATGGCTAACGCCTACCACCCTCAGTCATAGCCCAGTAGTTGTATTGTTCTTATAATCAATGGCGCTTATCTGCTAACGAATCAGAGAAATTATCAAATGGAAGCTGTTTTAATATGCTGCAGTGCCTCGATATTACTCACAGAGACCGGGAAGCTGAATTATGAAAGAGTCTTGTCACATTTCTGACACACTACTCTCTTGTGATTGAATTCCCATGCCCACACGAGGGGATAAAGCTTTTGGAAACAGTTTGAAGTTTTCTGCAGGTAACTGTGGCTGATTCCTGAGGGGTTATGTTAGCTTATATCACTTCCTCTGCTCTGAAATTCAACGTATATGTAACTAAACAGATGCGGCTGTTATCCAACTCATTGTGTGCATAGCCAACATTGTATTTTTCTTTTTCCTTTCACGCCCCCTGCAGCAAAGCAAACAAATGGTGGTTTCATTTAATAAAGCTGCGCTCTGAGTGCCAAGGCATACCCTGGCACCAAAGTGAATTTTTTAAATGGAGAAACACTGTTAGTCACCCCCTTTTTTTTTATTAGATCCCATTACACGATGTGCCACCAACGCCTGGCAGAGTTCAGAACAAACTCTGCCTCGCTCAGACTCGGGCTGAATCTCAATACTGCAATGTCATCAAACTAATGGACCATTTTCATTAACTAACTGACAAGAAACATGCCATGCCATGAAACCAGGTTCACAGGTTCCAGACGTGTTTCCATTGGCATCTACATGGTTCTGGATATGAATCTGATAACTGAAATTTGGCCCTGTGTAGGAATTTAAAAAAAAATTAAAAAATTGAGAAACCCAGGTAAAGCTACTACAGCTGTTGATTGGGTCTACAAGTATGAGCACAGGCTTAGAGGCTATACAACGTTCAAAATTCAACGTATTTGGTATCCCTTTAGCGTCAGTTTTGGACTCAGGGACGGCATGTAAAGTTTAACGCTCGCTACATATATACTGTCTTTTCAAAATAAACTTCCAATGTAGTTTTACTTTGTTTTTAGGTTTACTTACGCAACAAAAGTACTTGGTTAGGTTTAGGCAACAAAATCAATTGATTAGGGGCCCATGGTACTTTAATGTGGCCTTGAATGCACCCTGGGAATGAGAACGAGTTGGCTATCCTCATTAGTATGGTCACACAGCCACAAAAAAACAATACTAAAGCTGAATTAAGCAATTTGTATCACTCTGAGAGCTCCAGTAAGAGCTGTGGCGAATTATTGGGTTACAGTTAACAGGTTTGCAATAAATTGCCAACTGTAGAAGCAGAGTGGGTTGTTTCTGGCACAACTTCACCTACTTCCAAGGTGCATGGAGAAGGGAAAAGTCTGAAGAGGTCAAAACTCCAGCAACACTTGTAGTATATAGAACAACTTTGTTTTTAGACCAACTTTGGTTTGTGGCCTTCATCAGGGTCATCCCTACTTGCAGCACAAACAGAGCAACATGGACATCCCTTTGGAATTGTCTTTGTTTAAATAGCCACCATCTTTAAATCCAGTGTTCATTGGTGTTGTAGCCTTGTTTTGGTCCACCAACTCCTGAGCAGAAATGTCTCTCTCGCTTCCTTGATGTTACACTCTCTTGACCCAGCGCTCATTAACTTTGGCTTTCTGGCATCTCTTGCTGGGCAGGCTACGTACACTTGGCTCGTGCAAGCTTGTTTGTAGGAGTTTGAGGCCACAGCGCTAACGGACGGTGGAGATAAACAGACCAGCAAACAAAAAAAAATTAGTTCAACATGTTGATTCTCAGTGGGATCGCAGTACTAGTTACTAGCAACCCATTGATATTACATGGAGTCATTTGATTAAATTGTAATATCACTAAAATGTCACTAAAATGAAAGACTGTGGGAAAACAATACAAAAGGGGAGTAGGAAGCAGGTGCAAGCTCTCATCAGGCTTCAGGGGAACAACGTATCCAGAACTTGAATCAGCTGAGACAAATGTGACAAAGTAAAAAAAAAAAAAATCCACTCTGTTTGAGAGAACTGTGCAGTGAAACTATTTCAAAATGAAGCAAGACTACAGACAAAAGAATGAAATCATAAGATTTTATATGACACATACCCTAAACTTTTGGTTCCAGTACGTACCTTGGAAACAAACAGGAACAAGAGATTTTTAACAGGCTCCAGAGCAGCAGTGAAACATCTGCTGTCAGAATAGTCTGTTAACAGGCTAGGCATGTTTGATAAGCAACCTGGCACATCACACAGGAAAAAAGAACTTCCTCGAACCAAAAATCCCTGCAGCCTTTTACTTTATATGCTGCTCGGAGGATTTATCAGCCGAAACATGATTTCAATGTACCTTGTCCAATCAGCCATCTGACAACCCAGTCACCAGAAACAAAATGTTGGCATTGTATGTTTCTGCAAACCACGGGATACGTTGAATGTCAATGTTTCATAAATATGTTTCATATAGTAGCCTGGTATCAAACAGATAATGGATACGAAACAACTTAACAACCATAACAACGTAACTACCATAAATACATAACAACCACCCTTAACGGACTTTCTCACGGAACTTTACATAACAAGCGTAACAACGTAACATAACAATGTAACATAACAACATAATGTATCAACCCTAACAACGTAAATACATAACAATCACCCTTAGCGGACTTTCTCATGTAACAACGCAACGTAACAACGCAACGTAACAACATAGCGTACCGATGTAGCTACTGTAAATACATAACAACCGCCCTTAGCAGACTTACTCATGTAACGTTTCACAACAAGGGTAACAAAGTACCATAACAATGTAGCATAACAACGTAACATAACAACGTAACATAACACCATAACATAACAACCCAGCAATGTAAATACATAATGATCGCCCTTAGCACAACATAACGTAACAACGTAATGTAACAACGTAACGTAACAACGTAACGTAACAACCCTAACAATTTAAATACATAATGATCACCCTTAGCGTAACATAACGTAACAACGTAACGAAACAACGTAACAAAACAACGCAACGTAACAACATAATGTAACAACGTAACGTAACAATGTAGCGTAATAGCGTAGCGCAAAAGCGTACGTAACATCCCTAACAACGTAACTACCGTAAAAACATAACAACCGCCCATTGCGGACTTTCTTATGTAACGTTACGTAAAAAGCGTAACAACGTTACATAACAAGCGTAACGATGTTACGTAACAGCATTAAGTCAACGTTTACTTTTGGACACGAACAGCGCTCTCCTGGGTGAAAATCCTTTGTTTGTTAGACCCATCCACCACCGCTCTCACCCACCCTAAGTGGACTTTATCGCTTGTTACACCACGCAACTTTCAATAACCATCGCTCGCTATACTATGTCACTTGCTCTGCACATGGTTCGTTGCTCTGACCCATAGACTGAATGCAAAAACATTGACATTCAAGGTATCCGTGGTTTGCAGAAAGGTACAATGCCAACATTTTTTCCTGGCCACTGGGCTGCATCTAAAGTGTTAGTAAACCCTCCTTCCAACTGCATCCGAGTGCTCTATTTGTATTAATGAAGTGTTAAAGCAGATTTATCCACCCACATACAACTAAACTCACACACGCCCATGCAGCTTGTATTGCTGTATAGCGTGCTTTCTAGCTGAGGCATGGGCCGGGTGACACCTTTATCATCCTTTTATGCACACTGTCGAGCCATGAATGGACTGCATTAATGTAACATGATTTTATGCAGCCCACCTATAGAAGACAGATAAGTGCCGCTGTATCTGCCACCTCGGGAGTCCCTGCTCCCATGACTTTCGGTCGCATGCATTTATTGCCACATTAATGATTCCATACACATGCTAAGCTCTGCCTGTGGCTTTCCCTCAGAGAGGTGGAGCAGACGCCCAAGGGAGGGAAGTAGTCAACAATTAGATGCCTCTAAAAGGACATTTCAATCACAGAGGGTCCACTAGGCAAATGGAAAAAATGTTTTCATGTGGCATGGGGTGATTACTTTTATTTGTTGGAATTGAAAAAAGCATCCGTGCATGACTGTGAGGATCCACACTGTCGGATGCTTTGATGCTGTCTTTGCCGTTGCAGGAGATCATTTGCGGCGCCTTATTGGAACAGGAACGAGCATCTTTCTACTACTGTGTTTACACCTACACATCTTAATGGCTCTGGCCAAGCTGTCAGACTGCCTGTTGATCAATAGTGGAGACTCAAGTGTCCTCAGAGGAGTAGACTGAGGGGGACGGAGAAAGACATAAACATATAATAAACAGTATTTATTTATATCCCCAGCGTGCGCTGCGGCCCTTTTTGCTTATTCACACAGTAAACACTGTGTTGTTGATGGCACCAGAGATAAAACAAGTCAACTCACATCATCTGCCTTTACCCATCACCCGGGCTCTTTTGTCTCCCTTTGTACGCGGCCGCCGCGAGCACACGATGAGAGCCACTTGAGAGTTGAGCTTCCTCACTGTGGCCTGATAAATCCCGAATAGAACAGTGTGTCATGAGAGCTGCAGAGGTGGCGTCAGCGTCGGACGAGAGAGCAAGAATGGAAAAATGGAAATTGAGCGTGTGCACTTCAAAAGACGAAGGCTGGGATTCAATCAGAGCTGCTTTCGCTGGTCAATTGGAAGGAAATGAAAGGACGGTTTTAAGTTAGATGATTTCTGCACAAGTCCTGAAGTATTATGCAGAGAAAGGATGGCAGTGGGACACTGTTTTGTCCCAAAAAATATACTAATTAGAGTAATGTGTTACTGATGCTTGATTTATTTTTAATGTGTCCTGTGCAGAATGTGAAATTCTTGCAGTAATGACTTGTTAGCTCCGAGCCACGGCCGCTCAGGCCAGAGGGTATCCTCGTGATTTACTCCTCGTCACTCTCTATTTCTGTATTTTCCCTGACCTTGATTCAAGGGAAGCTCTCTATAATATCATGGCTAACGTCTGGTAATGCAGTGCAGTTTTGACCTCGCTCCTGAAGGTCTGTGCAGCGTCGGACTGGTAATGGTTATTGTTTTGAAGTCATGACCCTCGATTTAGCTCGCTCTTTCTCACCCGGGCATGAGAGCGAAGCTGACAAACAGCCACGCCTGCAAGCGGTTTTCCATTCCGACCTTTGACCTCTCCGTATATATTGGACTTAATGTATAGTTAGGGCTCAGTGTTTTCCATTTTTACACCGTTCCACACACAAATAGGTTTATATATGTGTTTCAGGACAACAATTTTTAAAGTGCATACTCAATATGTTGAGCCACGCTAGCGGTTTGGCTCTACGGATGACAGCGTTAGTCAAACTGAAATATCTCAACAAATATTGCACCACCAGTAGGTCAAAATTGTGTCCAATATATTGAATTTATAACTTAATGCCTGCAAAAGCCTCGGCTGCACTTAAGTGCTGATCAGTAAATGTTAGCATGCTATTATGCGAAACTAAGGCCCTGTTCAGACCTGGCATTAACGTGTCTTGGGTGATCCGATCACAAGTGGACAGCTCTAACCTGTCAGTTCACACCTGGCATTAGAATGTGTCTCCATATTCGTCTTTTAGTGACCACTTGTGATCGCATCTCACTTCCTCCGCTCTATATGCAAATAAGCACGTAGGCTACATCGTTTCCATTTGCAAAAAACTCAAATGAGTTGTTGTTTTTTAACTGGCGGGAGGCAGAAAGAAGATGAACCTAAAAATCTAAGGTTATTGTCCTCCGGCTGTCCCTGAGGAGTTTCAGAGAGCCGGGGATAAAAGCAAGCAGGCGGGCAGGCAGGAGTCCGATTTGTGCAGAGCAGCGGAATAAAAACACTGACACATCACCAACGGTATGATAATAACATCCAAAACATAAGGTTCCTTCTCAGTGGTTGAGAAATACTTTAAAAATACTGATGTTTAAAGATAGAAACGGCCAAAATACACAGAGCTACCCATAGGGACGTATCCCCAGCCAGTGGAAAAGTCACGCCACACCACTGAAGAAGTTCCTCCAAATCGCCCAAGAGGTTTGATGCATTTGTAATATATTATCTCTGTGGGGCTTTTTCGACATTTTTAACCCATCGTGGACAAAGCCAGTGAATAAATACATACTTCACGTAATAATGAATCAGGAAATATAAAGAGCACAGAGCGCCGTGTAGCGGGGTGGATGGTTGGGTCCAAAATTACCGGATTTTTGCCCAGGAGACCGGTGTTCGTGTCCTGTGTGAAACCATAAGTCAACATTGATTTACTTGTCACATAACTTACGTTTTCCTAAACCTAACTAAGTAGTTTTATTGCCTAATCTTAACCAAGTCAATCTTTTCCTAAACCTAACTAAATCGTTTTATTGCCTAAACCTAAGGAAGTTGTTTCCTGTGAAAACTGAATTTTATTTTGAAAAGACTGTATGCATGTAATGAGCAGAAATTGACACGTATTGCTGGACATTCGGAGGAAATTGAACGAAAAAGGAGGAATAACTTTTTCTACAGATATCATATTAAATGAGAATACGTTGACATAATACAACAAGCATAGCTGTCTTGTTAATACAAGAAATGTCTTTATTGGTATTTTTTTAAAGGTAGCAGATCGGTTTAAACCATGTTTCCTGCTGCACGCAGACCACTGTTGTTTGCAACAGCTCCGAAAAATGTCCACTAACAGAGAGCCAAGACTAAACAATGAAATAAATACAAATTAAGTTACTGAAAAAAGGTGAAATTGCTTCTTTAGCAAACTTCCTTTTTATAACCAATTTAGAAACACATGAATGACATGAACAGCGACTGTCTTTATGTACCTTTCCACGGGTATATTAAATATAAAACATACTGAATAGCCTCATTGTTGACTGAAATCGCCTCATTATGCGTGTGAAAAGAAGTGATTTGAGTTGTGAGTTAATGTAATATTGATAAATTTGCCGGCGTTTGAATTCAGCCTCACTAAAGCTGATGAAAGAATTATTGAGGCCACCACTCTGTCATACTGTGACCCATGATAGAGTCTTTAGAACTCCTTTTTTCGGCTTTATTTATGCATTATTTAAGGCGGCAGTGTGTGATACAGTGACCTACTATAGAACAGACTATTTTTAACACCAATTACAACCCCCCCCCACACACACACACACACACACACACACACACACACACACTTCCCGGGAGAGAGACAGAGACGGAGAGCGTGAGAGAGAGAGGGATGTTTCATTTGAGTTGGAGAGGAGCTTTTTATTGTACCCTGCTATACCGGCTATCTCTCCACCACCTCCCCCTCTACCTGGCCACAGCGTTTCAATGATCAGCTGACAATATCTCAGCTGTAATATACAGTGTAGGACGTAGCATCCTTCCTCTCTCCTCCTCCTCCTCTTCCTCTTCCTCCTTGGTGGTTCAATTAGAGAAGTCTGACAGGCACTCCTACACACACACACCAAGCAGATAACACAGCAATTTATGTCCCAATATAGCCGCTCTCCGGTCACACCTCAAGTCCTGAATTAGCAACAAGTGCACCCAAGTGGTCATCACAACTCCCTCCTAATATGGCGAGGAAGGTGCACGAAGGAGTAGCTTCTATTTAAAGCGTTTAAATCCCTCGTCCTTCTCCTCCTCCTCCCCACCTTTGATCGCAAAACGCAAAACAATCGGGTGGGTCACGGGACGATGAGGATTATGAGACGATAACGACTCTGGGGGAGCTCTTATCAGTCAAATTAGTGCATTAATGGCTTCAAGGTCAGGTCCCGGTGCTTTTAAAAGACGACTCACGCTTTTAACACCTCTGCAAGCTCTCGGTCTGCGTAAGAGGAGCTTAAGCTTAAAGGTGTCACCCCATCTGCAGAGAGATTGGCTTGTGTTTAAAGAAGATCCACTGGAGCTATACAGACCGGGGTGCCAGTTTGGGTGCTTTACTCAATATTATCCAGTAATAATGTTAGTTATTGATCAGAAAGTCAACTCAAATCCTCCATCCTTTTCCCCTTCCTCTAATTTGTTTTCATCATAAGTACCGTTCTTGTCCTTGCAGTTGTGCCAAGGTTATATGTTTTTATACCATTATTCATTTTAGCTTCATGAACCTTGCTAATTGATTCTGTCAAGCAAACGTTTTAAAAACACTTCCATTCACACAAAGAAGTGCAAGCTGAGGCGGTGAAAGCATTCACATTGTTACAAAAGATTATTTTTTTCGAATAGCTGGTGTCAGAAAGTACAAATCTCACCATAGAAATGTGAAATACAATAATTATGCAATAAATAAACTGAAATTAATCACCTTCTGGACGGCAAGGCACAGGAAAAACAACATGTTGCTATGGTGATGTTGTATTGTTTACAAAGAATGGAATATAATATATTAAATAACATTATTTTGTGCCTATTGTTTTATGTAATTATTCTAGTAATGCATGTAGCTCCTTGTAATATCTCGGTAGGATTTCAAGCTCGTATAGTTCCGGATGTTGTTGCACCAAAATGATTAGCTTCTCGTTGTCCAGATCGCCCATGTTTTCTCCTCGTGTGAGGGAGCTACAGTACGTAACATCACGGAGGACGGCTACCGTTACCGTTGCCGCCGTCCTGCTCTCAGGGCTGGCTTAAGGCATAGGCCGTGTAGGCGGTCGCTTAGGGCGCCACCTTCTTGGAGGCGCTGGTCGCCCTAAAAATAACTTCAAAAAATAATAATTAAAAGAAAATGTAGGTGGGCGCCCCTCCTCATTTTCTGCATGAGGTAACAAATGAACAAATAAATAAAGTAAGCAAGAAGTACACTTTTCACCCCTGTAACTCTCATTGTAGTGACATTGATTAAACACTTTTAAGCCAACAATATCAGGGACCAATTGTTTATTCATATTATAATAAATACAGTTATTTATGAAAAAAATAAAAATTTTAGGGCTACGGTTAGAGTTCTGGGCGGTTGAACCCACTAAAATGATATCCGGTTTGCCATCTTCTGCCTGCCTGAGTCCATGTGAATGCAGCATTTAGATACTCTACTACTCCGAAACTGAAAACTTTGTTGACAGCATCAATTATTTAGATTCATTAAAAGTTCTCCATGCGATATCCAGAGCATTAATACGGCAGCAAACAACTATGAGCAGAGAATGAAGTCACTCTCCCTCTGTGTGTGTTCTCCATGCTTTGTTGACGTAGCCGGGCTGGCCATGCATGCTTTTTAGTGCATGTTCGTGCATTTGAACATGTCCCAGTGGCTAGCTCATGGCCGCCGCTCTCAATGCTCTCATACAGTGGTTACAGCTGATAACAGGGACTGCCCATTATTCCGAAAATACACACTCTCTGTGCAACAGACGGATGCACGTGACTGATTATTATCCAGAATGACATCATCAGACCTTCCCATTTTTTTTTCCTACTGGCCAATGCATGACCCACCACTCTGCCTCTTATTACTTGCTGCCTTTGTTGGTTGTGTTGGTTAGGTTTAGGTATGAGGAGTGAGATTAGTTAGGTTTAGGGTAAGAACATCAGGATAAGCCAACTGGAGGCAGAGTAGGGCGGGTCATGCCTTCGCCATGTTAGGAGAAAAATATCGCAACCGGGAAGCTCCGATGATTGCATAATAATTAGCCATGTGCTTCTGTTCGGGAAACGGGTTGTCGCGACTTTTTTCGGACTATTGAGGTTTCGGAAAAATGGGTTGTCGGAACAACGGCACGGCACCGTTGATGACGCCGTCCCGACCCACATCGTCATTGCGGAAGCATAGCGCCCACCCTCCGGTTCGCCTCAGGTAAACACTGTAAGCCGTCGCCATGTTGAGAGCCGTGTGGAGGCAATAGGTATGCTCTGAATTTCAAATTTAGAACCTTTAAACATTTTCTGCTTTCATTACATGAGTGCTCATGGCCAGATGTCACATGGGAGAAGTTTGCCTTCGAGGCTTTCTGGCAGAAATCTCTTCATTTTATGTCCAAAAAAACAAACTGTACTCCTGTGTTAGAATATTATGACCTGACCCCAGATAATAATGCAGGACTCTACTAGTCTGTACTGTACTTTAGTGGTGCTAATTGGGCAGTTTCCCACTTAGCTCTCAGGAGTTTTCCCTTAACAGCTCCTGTTAGTTTTTAACCTGCTGTATTCAATCATGGATGTCCAAACTTGTAAATAGTAAAATATTCTTTCTGACTTTACCCACAAATCCCAAGTTTATGTCCTCCCTTTTGCTGTACACACACATCATACAGTAGATACTTTCCACAACTGGATTGAATATCTCCTACAGTGACACCTCAAGAGCTTTTTTCTCAGTACAGAGCAGTCTGACTTCTGTCTCATCCCTTCTTCTTCTCCTCTCTCCTCATTACTAACCGGGTCACACACCAGCATGACCCCACAGTGGTGATGCATATATTTGTCAACAGTTGGCTTATTAGGATAGAGTGCTCGTATCCCAGAGTTGGAACGGCTCCATCACAGATGCAGAAACACACCAGTATTTATTCATTCGGGTCACATGTGCAGTGCGATATCCCAGATGCACATAAAATCCTGTATGTGCTGTATATGTTTATGCACACACAGTTTTACTGTTCAGAATTTCAATTACTGCCCGCCTGCCCCGTGTCGGGGATGAAATGCCAGGCGGCGTGACGGGAGCAGGTGGATATTATGCTCGCGGAGCAAATGTGGCAACCGAGGCTCGCGGGAGAGAAAGACAGAGAGGGAGGTAGGGAAATATTAACGGGGGAATAAAATGATGGTGACAGCAGAAAATGGCAGCGCGCTCCAACACGGTGCTTATGGATTTATTTGCTGTGTGTGTAGAGGGGAGATAGAGAGATGATGTGTCAGAGCAAGTCTCCTTGTGACACTTTCTCATCACTCTCTCTGGTCGGGTCTCACTCACATGAGACCCGCGTTATGTAATCACATAATGATCCCGACTTTATGCATCAGGGATGATTCCCGTCATGATGGCGCCACTGGCACATGATTTTTTTAGGGATTACATTCTCATATTTAAGTCACGTAATTTCCTGCAGTTTGCAAAACGGAGTCGTTTTTCTTCTAAAACTCAAGCAGCTTGTTTTTTTTATCTCTAAAGCAAATTCCCCCTTTCCTCCTTAGACCACAAGTCTTATTTCCTCCTATCAGTTTTAACTTATTGCTTATCAGTTCCCTTGTGGGGGTCTGGGAATGCAGCGTTGTAAATAAAAGCCAACTTAAAATTGACTCCCAAACCAAGTTATATGGAACTGAAAACAAAATCTGCTGCAAAATGAGGCCATTAGTGGAAATTCACCATGGCCACACCATGCCCCAGCAGTTTATTGTTGCCATGGTTTAAGAATGCAAATTTTAAGCACTTTCCTTAATCAATTGTTAATGATCAACAACAAGTAGATGGATCTTAATGGACTTTAAAATGTGTTGTGTTTCCTTGATGAAAGCTGTGAGCCTTCAGTTTATCAGAAAAATGCAAAATAACCAAATTTGGAGAATTTATATGTGATTATAACATCTCTAAAATTATTCTGATGCAGCGGGCAACTTCTGGGTCTGAAAAGTGAAGCCAATGCTGAAGTGCCTTAAACTTGCATTCTTCCTAATAGTCAACAGGGGCCATTTAGAGTCAAATAGACCATAAAGCAGGGGATGCTTTAGGGCGTGGCTACCATGTGATTGACAGGTCGCTACCACGGCATTGTCCGGTCTGGGAATTGTCCATGTTTTCGTCTCACAACTTTATCCCTTTCACAGTGTGTTTTCAATTCATGAAAGTTAATATTAACAATGTGGTCGCTTAAAAATGTCTAAGCATTCAGGTGTACTTAGCTCCACCCACTCATGTCACTTCTGGTTGCAAAAAAACAAGATGGCGACGGACAAAATGCCGAACTCAAGGCTTCAAAACCAATGACCAGTTCATAAACCAATGGGTGACGTCATGATGACTACGTCCACTTTCTTAAAGGCCCACAGTCTATGTTCTGATGGTGTACGCTTTTGTCTGCAGTAAATTGAAGTAATTCCGGTGAAATTTGTGCAATTGTTGTTTTCAGTGTTCTTGTAATAGATCCGTGTATTATTGTCTGTTTTGTGTCTCAATCCCAACTCATCAAATACCGCCGCTTGGTGAGAGCATCTCGGCATCAGAGTCCGACGCGCTAAGTGCCTCTCTTGCGTTACTTTTAGACGTGTTTAGACACTCGTTACATGCATAGTGTCCTTTCAACTTCACAGGAAGTTAGGTTTAGGCAACACAACCACTTAGGTAGGGTTGGGAAACGGTCGTGGTTGATGTTTATTTCACTGACTAATGTCTCACGTGACTAGCGACTAATGTGATAAAATAAGTCAGCGTTACTTTTAGTTTCACACGGGACACGAACAGCGCTCTTGTGTTTGACCCATCCATCGCCCCTCCCACAGTCCTTAGCGGACTCTCACGTTACTAATGCTACGTCACTCGCTCCGACTGCCTAATAACGCCGCGGGTGGGTTTACATCGGAGTTAGTTGAACACCCAGTTCGTCACATACTGTCACTAAAGGGTGAATCTGTGCGTCGGTATCCGATGTCGAGGTGCGCCGCCCAATCGGCGGTATTTATAATTTATTTATTTAAAGCAAAGCGCAGGATGACTTGTTGTCAGTTACAGGAATGCGATTTTCCTGCACTGGTCCATGTAGGGCTGAAGATGCAGGATGACATCATCAAAACTGTCCAGTCAGTGAGCTACCTGTCAGTTAATTTTGCCTAATTTCAATTTGTCTTGTTTAGTTTGTAAAAAGTCAGTATCTTCCTTTAACTATGGTGAGTAAAATCTTCTAGCCACAACTATGAAAATAAGACCAAAACAACGCAAAACTAAAGTTTTCTAAATTCAGCAAGTTCAAGAAAGGTTGCCTATTGATTTTTTGTGTGCTACTGCATCTCATGTGCTCGTTTGATGATTTAAAAACACCTACAAAGATGTGTTTCTCTCTGTCACCTCCAGCTCTCCTTCACACAAGACTGTGTCTGCAGCGGGGACCATCTGATAATAGAATTAGATGCTGAGCTCTTTCCCCATCTATTATCTGGTTGCTCTTCCATGTTAAGACTCCTGCTGCTTCTCAGTCATCCTTTCTTCCCATCATCCTTGAGGGGGGGGATAAGTTGAAACGCCGTATCGATTTCTACCATTTCTCACATTGTTGCCTTCAGTGGTTGGCTGGTTTTGGTTGTGTTACTTCAATTCATTTTACAGTCTCTCTCTCTCTCTCTCTCTCTCTCTCTGAAGCAAAGTTACAGTGTAAGTTGAGTTACAGGCCGAGGTGTAGAAAGTAGCTATACCAACAGTTCTTTGGTGAGCAAAGATGAAGAGCCTGAATAAGTGAAAAAAATATACAATTCAAAGACATCAAAGACCTTTTGTAAAATGCATCTTCTGAACCCAAAGGGTTTTTATTCTCTTCTTTTATTTTCTCTCTTCTCTTTTTACGCTTATACATTTTCCACTTTTCATCTCCATTCTCCTGGACAATAAGAAGGTTTCCAGGAATTTTGATGAAGTTTTTTTTTCTACCATGCATGCAGATGCAAACAGGTCAAATTCCACAGGTTACCATATAAATCAGTGACTCCCAACCATACTACGCCAGAAGTTTGGCTCCAGAACCAGAGCCATGTATGCAATGGCATCTGATAAACATTCACTTTGTCTCCCAACACAAAGCACTTTATGATCAAGAAATAAAAGAATACAGAGATGCAAAATTTAAAGAAAGATGGTGGCGGGTGATTACAGAACAGATGGTCGCAAAACAAAGGATGTAGGAAAGATCAGACAGTATAGTGATTGTGCTCTCGACAGGAGTGCCCAAACTTTTTCCATTGGAGGACCAAATCTGAAACTTAATAATAATGGGCCACGGACCAAAAGCAAACACCCATTGTATTTTATTGTATTGTTAAGATGCAAAATCCCAAATTCCCTTAATTGAAATGCCTTTTTTCCATGTGCCTCTGCATTATTTTCTTACCTCACTCGAGCCAAACTGACTTCCTGCCCAGAGTGTCACTCTGCCCGCTGTGCTCAGAGAAGTAATTTATAATTAGTACATATTTAAAGAACCTCACAAAAAATAAAACAGTATAAACAGCAATTTATATTTAAAATTGTTATTATTTTTTCACTAGAAACATCTGGCGGGCCAAATTTAACTTTATGGCGGGCCAACTTTGGCCCATAGGCCCCACTTTGGTGGTGGTAAAAGCAATGGTTAAAAGGAAAAAATAATATGAATTGAAATGAACACATTTGGAACATGACGGGTGGCGTTGATGAAAGTTGAGCTCATCTAAGGGGGGTGTGGGGGTATGTCAGACTAAAAAGGTTGGGAACCACGGCTCTAAAGCTTTCCTTTAAGTCAGAATACACAATAGGAGGAGAGATAATAGGGTGAGAACATCTCATCTGATCTCGTTCATTCTCACTGTCATGTGTTCAGATACAAAACCTCATTCTGCTGGTCCCCCCTCGAACCCCTTCAAGGACCCTCCGGGATCCTCAGACCTCACATATCATTAAACTACAGCTATACTGAGAAAGGAAATGTGGGAACAGCAGGAGGGTCTGCCTCGCTGCGACGGTCCTTCCCCTCTTTATGTCACCACTGATTCCTCCCTCCAGGTGCACCGGTGAAGAACAGAATCACTACATCGCTCACCGGCTTTGTTTTAAGTGCAGAACTTGAAAGGCTTCAGACTCGCCCCCCCTGTTAATTAGGCCATTGAGAGATCTGAGGCGCGGGGGTAATTTGGGTTAAAACAGCAACGTGTGTCAAGCGTTTATCTGAATGGCGTTTGCCATCCACAACAAAGGCAGGGGGCAGCTGTGATCTGAATGCGAGCTCTTTCAATATTTCCTCCCCTTACAGATGATGCGCCGGTGTTTATTAGTGGGTGATGAGCGGATCGGTGCCGGGGTACGTACTGTTCCCTCCGCTCAATACGCCCAGGTAATGAATTGGATCTGAATGAAGGCTACGGTTAGATTAGTTGATTTACTTTCTCTCAGCCGTGGAGATTTCTCCTCTCATCTCCGGTACCAAAGTTTGCTTTGCAGGAGAAAAGGAGAAAAAAAGAGGCAAAAATGATTGATTTTAATGGATTTTGCTGGGGGAAAAATGAACCAAGTTCATTAAATAACAATGAGAGAGCATCACAATGTAACTTCAAACGATCCCTTTATGAGTAGGCTGTTTTTCTGTGGCACAGGCACAGCAGCCATTTAATAACTTGCCTGTTATTCATGAAAGAAGCAACCATAACCTTGAACAAACCTTGTTTTCAAAGAAATTAATTTATAGCGCAAAAAAGAAGGAGGAAGAAACTCATATAGAATACATTGCCCTCAGCTCCGGTACATCTCCTCTTATGTGGTGCCATCTCTGTGGAGGATATGTTCGTTGCAGCTTGTGATAAATCGTAGAGGTCTGAAAGGTGTGCTCAGCAAGCAACGCATGTGCTAATTAAAATAAAATCCTTTGCCTCACTTGTTTATTAGCTTTTTCTTTCACTGAATACAACTGTCGTGATCGACAGTGAGCTTCTGAAGCAAAAGAAAGTCGTGCTTCAGCTCGGAAAACCGAAAGGAAAACTACATTTGAGGGTTTGGGGGGGATGTCTGTTGCAGTCTCACTGCAGTCTCTCCTGTTTAATTAGATGGCCTTATCTAATTATTACCCATATGCTTCTCCAAATCAAAAGTGGAAGATACATAAGTGACTATTCAACAAGTTCTCATGCAGAACCCCTGCATGGCTCTCTCTCCCTACGTACTTCCACTCCGTTTGCACGTTCGTGTGGAGGGACCGCCATATTAAATGCCATCCCAGACCAATTATAGGGGAGTAGAAGTGGGTTAAAACCCTCCAACAGTAATGCTGACTTACCGGCCACGTGCAACGGCATTTTGTGTTCGTCATGGAACACGTTCCAAATATAGTTCCGTGCGACTATACCCGAACAAATGTTCAACTGCTCAAACTAAGATGTAGACATGTTCATTTGATTGTAAATGTTGTATATTTACAGGAGAGTGTTGCAAAAACCAATCAGCTCATAAACATCAGAGTTAAAAACAAGAAGACGGTTCCAAAAAAGAAAAGAAATGCCATAACAAGTTTTATTTTTACTTCTCTGTATATTGCATATTATTTTTATTCTCAACACTGTGAACCTTTGCACATCCCCTAGAATACATCTTTGCACATTCATGCCACGCTCTTTGATTTTAGACACAAACATTGAACATATTTTTTTGAAATTGTAGGCCTAATTTTTTAATATTTTTATTGTAATTTTTTTTCTATTCTATATTTATGTTTTTTGTTAATGCAGCAAAACACCAAAGCAAATTCCTTGTACGTGAAAACCTACTTGTCCAGTCACCTCACTCTCCCATCCAGCCCTGTAATAAGCCCTGCAGTATTCAACCAGCCACTTTCCACTCACTCCTTGCCAGATTGTCAGTGTTGCTGTGTTGCTGCATGCCTTTGTTTCTCTCCCTCTGTATCCTGGAATCTTTACCTGTAGACTATCCTAAAACCTCGATCTGTATCTGTACCTGCATGCACCTTTTTCCTGCCCCATTCCGGTTACATGTGGATTCTCAGTCCTCCTCCCTTTTGTTGCCAGATTTCACCGAACGTGACACCGTGTGGCTGTTACAAAAACAAGGGCCCAATCCCCAATGTCCACACTCACAGACTCGCAGACTAAAAGGCGTGTTCCTGCAAAGTCCATAAGGGTTTAGGGCTGTCCCACTGTCAAAACGTCAAGTGCATAAGGGCTCTCTCTCGCAGACATTTTGAACCCTTTATGAACATTTTCCGTAAGACTTTGCCTGAGGGAATTACCCAAAATTCATAGCTTTGTGATGTTCGACACAGGGTTGCCAAAGGAAGCCCTGAGGTGTTAAAAATAGGTAAACAAAGAGGACGGCACATGAAACATTAACATTAAAGATTTAAGATGGTAAATAAAAACAGGGAATCAGAGGAATGCAAGCATTAGACTATATTAAACACCTGGTTTATTCATCAATCATTTCTTTTAATTTAGCTTAGTAATTCTATTTTGACAAAAACAAGTAGATTGATATTTAACAATAAGGCGACTTCAGGGGGCGTCAGAAATTTCGACTTCCCAGTTCAAATGGAACGCAGTGTTATTATCATGGTTAAGGTTGGAGGAGTACTCCGGTGATTTATTATTGCACTACCATACAGACTTGCAAGTGACCAGGTCGAGCTGGAAGATGCTGGATCCTACACTTCCCATAATGCAACTCAATAACCCCTTCTGTTTCACTCTCCCCGGCTTTTAAACACCAACATCTTTAAAACTCCATCCCACAGTCTCTCCCTCCAGAGCCACAGAAGACATTATTCTATTTCACAAGCTGACTATAGTTAACTGATCTTGATGTGTAAAATCCACGAGGTGCCTCTTTTAAGACAAGTTCTTCATGGTTCAGAGAAACCATTATTCCCATTTATTCACCTTCAATTTGTGACCTATCAAAGGATATCATGTGAAGATCAGATGATGCTACAAGGCAAGTGGAGGGCGATGATCGCTCTGACTCTTTTATTCAGGATCATCGGGGATCTCTTTGGCTTTGTGGAGATCATTTTGGTGCCCATGGGCGGTGACCCAGCACGGCTCTGCTCTTCAGCTCTCCCCGCCTCAACCTCTCTTTATTGTTGTCAGAGAGACAATCTGTCTTATCTAAAGGCTGCTTAAAGAAATGCAGGCGATGCATTTTTACACCCGGATAAATGTGACAACAGTGAAACCAACCGTTGCAACAAATAGGCGGGGGATTGTGTGATTTTTCTTGCTCGGTTTTATTGTTCAGGAGCAATTATATCAATGGATTGTAATACACTAGCAGCCTGCCCTCCGAAGCTGCTGGGGCTTCTTTATCATTAGCCGCTTGTCGACAGCGAGGCTATTGTGTATCAGCTTCCTCGCAATGTGTAGATGGTGCTTCACCTCTATGATATTAGTTTACCATTTCCCACTTGGATCCCACATATCACATATCTAGCCTTTTTATCCAAAGCTGCCTGAGGCGAAAGGAAAACAAGGTGTGAAATTTTTATGCAGTGCTAAACCAGCAACTCTTCCCCTCAAAAACTCCAGCAAATCCTAGCAGAGTCCCCCCACTCCAGCTCGGATTTGTGCTTGACCAAATGATGCTTCATTACACCGATCTCGAGGCATGACCACGGGGCGAGAGGTTAATGTGTTAACGTGCTGATCCAGAGATTTTTCACAGTCGGTCAGCAGACCTGTTCGGAGAGCAGTTTCGCTAATACTCCTGCTGTTTGGCAAGACACCTAGTCCTTCATCTTGTGCAGTCGTAGGGGAGGTGTTTGGGTGCACGGACAAATTACCCTGATCACAGGAGGCCGAGGCTCCAGCTTAGAGTCAACATGAATAGGATGTCCTTTCTCTAATTAGGCAGGGCCCCATCACATGTCCTCTTTGGCTCAAAGGGGCAAAGCCATCCTGAGAGCTCCAGTCAAAGAGTCTAATTTACAAAACCCAGTCATGTGAGAAGTTTGGGGTGAGAACGACTCCTACAGAGAGCCTCTAAAAAGCTTTTGTACATCATGAAAGTCTGGCCTATTTTCAAAAAAAGAACACCTTATTATCTACCTTCTCTCTGTGAAAGCTACCCATTTATTTGCACGCCGTTTTGCCTGTGATGTGCAAAGTCACTCCTCTTTAGGCACCCGCTCCGCAGGCCGGCGGTTGCCATTAACGATTACCTGCCGCGCTTCGGCTGAGAGATGAGCCTAATTAATTATACATGTAAACCAGGCCTTATTTTTAACTGAATTTTCCAGCAAATGATACAGGCGTCAGTCAAAGCCAAGCGAGTCGCAGCCGAACATCGGTCTCTGTCATACTTTTGGGCTATGAGGAAAGGCGGCGGCAAAGTATAACGGACATTTGTCATCTCTGAAATTACGATTGGATGAAGGACGAGTCAAATTAGTAATCATTAGAGAAGAGAGGAGGAAGGAAGGAAGGAAGGAAATGGGGATTCCCATCTTATAACGCAGTCAAACAGACATGCAGTAAAACTGCATTTCTCATCTTGACAGTTGCAAAAGTGTTTTGAAAAGAGAATCTGAGACAAGAAGACAAGACAAGAGAATATGCGAATGTCTCTTAAATTGTGCTTCTATAATTCGCCATTTCCATCAGGATAAGATTTACATTTATAGGTAGCGCTGAAAGGATTAATAGATGATCGACAGAAACATGTTAATCCTCTCTCCACTCAAAAATGTGTTTTTCTGATCTTACTTCACTTGGGTTTGACCTGTTCAGAATGATGTATGAGCAAAGTTTGACTCAAGAGGTCGGTTTTCACATTCATCTGCTGAAGAGGGAAAGTTTATCTGTGCTCAACTTAAAACTGATTTTAAGACCATAGACTGTATATAGGAAGTGGACGTAGTCCCCATGACGTCACCCATTGGTTTGTGGACTGCGGTTTTGAAGCCTTGAGTCTTGCATTTTGGCCGTCGCCATCTTGGTTTTTGCAACCAGAAGTGACACGAGAGGGCGGAGCTAAGTACAACCGAACGCTGAATAAGACATTTTAGGTGACCAAAATGTTAATATCAACTTCCACAACCTGAAAACACACTGTGAAAGGGTTAAAGTTGTCGGACAATTCCGTGGTAGCGACCTGTCAATCACAAGGTAGCCACGCCTTAAAGCATCCCCTGCTTTATGGTCTATTTGACTCTAAATGGGACCATAATTTACTAAATGAACATCATGCTGTATTGAAGAAGACTTGAAACTAGCGATTGAGACCATAAACTCATGTTTACAATGTTTACTGAGGTAATAAATCAAGTGAGAAGTAGGCTCATTTTCTCATAGACTTCTATACAATCAGACTTCTTTTTGCAACCAGAGGAGTCGCCCCCTGCTGGCTGTTAGAAAGAATGCAAGTTTAAGGCGTTTCAGCACTGCCTTCACTTTTCAGACCCCGGAGGTTGCCCACTGGTGAAAGTCCTATGTTTGTCTGACCGGTATTTTGATAATTGATTAATCGAGTTGAAAACAAGCAAAAAATTTAATGTCTTTTGGTTGTCGAACCCGTTGGGACTGTTAGTCCAAAAGAACTAATTTAAAGATGTCACTTTGAGCTCTGGGAGATTTTTTTCTCTGTTTTTTGACATTTTATTCACTAAACAATAATTTGATTAATGATAAAAGTAATCGACAGCAGCCAGTTACTCCATGATGACATCTCCCGTGCCCTCCTACACTCAACCGTGGCGGTTCGAATGACTGACAGTGAATACAGATGTAATCTCTCAGCTCTGTCATACTGGTTTCTCAATCCTATTCTGGTGGCAGACTGCAGCACTTCTGCCCATCTTCCTCCCACCAACCACTGTCTCACTCTCACCCTGTGTCACTCCTCCATCCCTCACATCTGTCTGTCTAATGGTACCGCGGCCGCTCTCTAGGTGCTTCATTATGATGACAGACACCAGGCCGACAGGCTCAGTCTGTCTGTCTGTATGTGTGTGGGTCCGGCCAGAAATCTCCCAGAAACCCACTTTTCTCCTCTTTTGCGCGTCTTATTCGGTGATCCCCCTTTCACCTGGCATTAAAATGCATCATTGCAATCAGAGGGAGAGCAAAGTCTCAGTGTAGTTGCACCCAAGAGGCTCCTAAAATCTGATTATCCAAAGCTCTCTGGAGGAACATATTTCGTCATATTAACAACAAAGTGTAAACGTACTCCGTCACGGGAGACAGATTTCAGTCAGGGGAGACGGAGAAAGTGGAGCACAAAATCAGATGCTTATTAAAATATATAAGGCAGGAGCTTCGGTGTTGATCCCGTTGCAGGAATAATTTATAGGGGGTAAAGCCATATAAATTAATTAACTTAAGGATGATCCCCCCTCGGGGAGTAATAGGCAGGGACGACCGCTGGCGACGGCGAAGCTGCACACTCACTGGAATGACAGCGAGGAAATGAATCAGACAATTTAAATCTGACAAAAAATATTAGATGATAAGTGTGTTCTCTGGTGACAGGGATGATCCTCCTGATTGAACTACATTTCTTTATTTGATGTTTTTTTCAGATTCAATCAGGAAGGACAGGAAGCAAATCAAGCTGTCAAGACAGCAACATATTGTCAGAAATAATTGTCGGTGGGACAATGCGCTTGACGTCAATTCTGATTATGAATCTGAAAACAAGTTATACATGGTGGTGATTAGAAAAGATCTGGTGTTTATAGCACAGATTGGCGTCAAAAAGAAGACAAACTGTGGAAAAAACTTTCATACTCAGAAACAGCTTGTTCATGTTTACCAGACTGGCTGGTGCACCAAAGGAGATCCAACTTTCTCTGGATGGAGCTTCTTCACTGCAGAGCTGCCAAGTCCGCTTATTATAAGTGACTTTGGGCTTGTTTTTCTGAAAAGTCGCTAACAAATATTGGTATTCGCGGGTTGCGTTTTATTTTATTTTTTGTTTTTTATGACTGACAGTTTATCTGGCGTGGAGAGGAGGTCGTGTTGCTCTGGCTCTATCTGTTTGGCGTGGAGAGGAGGTCGTGTTGCTCTGGCTCTATCTGTTTGGCGTGGAAAGGAGGTCGTGTTGGTCTGGCTCTATCTGTTTGGCGTGGAGAGGAGGTCGTGTTGCTCTGCCTTTATCTGTTTGCTGTGGAGAGGAGGTCGTGTTGCTCTGGCTCTACCTGTTTTGGGGTGGAGAGGAGGTCATGTTGCTCTGGCTCTATCCAAAATATATCCATACATATATATTAAGTGATCAAGTTGCCGCCTCTCTCTCTCATATTGTGGTAGGTAGGGGGGAAAGTTGCTTCTTTTGGGCTTGTTTCTATAGACCTGGTTGCTTGTTTCTCTCGCGAGATCTGGCAACACTGCTTCACCGCTGTTCAGGAGGCAGTTTGCGGTTCAGTTTGAAGTATTTTGTGGTCCGTTTTGGCTCAGTTGTTTTGACTGTTTCACAGCAGGAAAGACACGGGTTCAAACCGCATTGGGGCCTCTCTCTGTAGGTTTGTGTGTTCTTCCCATGCTCATGTGGATTCCCTGAGGGTGCTCCAGTTTCCTCCCACATCAAAAGACACGCGTGTTAAGGATATGCTTCTGATAATATACCTCACTAAGGTGCTGGTCTCACATCAGGACAACCTGGTGTAAATACAGCAGGTGTAAAAGAAGCCAGTTTTCTTAAAGAGGACTTACTATGTTGATTTTCAGGTGCATACTTGTATTTCGGGTTTCTACTTCAACATGTTTACCTGCTTTGATGTTCAAAAACGCTTTATTTCTTTTTATATCGGCTGTGCTGCAGCACCTCTTTTCACCCTCTGTCTGAAACATTGTGTTCGAGCTCCTTTTGTTAGCTTAGAATGAGCTCTTCAAAAGGTCATTTTTGTTTATTATTTATAATGTCTGGCCCATTCAAACGGCCCAGATCGAGCTGACCATGATGGACTTGGTGAAGTCAGAGGAAGTATACACAAAGTGACTACGTTTGGTTTTCAAAATAAGGTGTAAACACGTGTAGGCTACATACAAAATACATATATGGAAATAAGAATAAATGGATTGTATTCACAAGCAGTATAAACCTGTGACCCTTATAAATTAAAAAGAAAATACCACAAGATTGTGAGGGAAATGTCTTTATTCTTTGATTTTTGGTTGCTGGAGCCATGGATGTATACATCCATGCCGTCAGCTCGATCTGGGCTGTTTAAATGCATTTACCAATAACAAAGCTTGTTTTCTTGAATTAATGACATCAACTTGTGATCTTGAGATAACAGTATTAAAAAAAATGTTTGACTCATGTCCATTTAAGGCTTTCGTACTATTAAAACTAAGAGTGAAAATATTTTTTGCAGCATTCACACATCAATAATGTATGGAAACTTGAATACAAATTATAATTTTTATTATGTATTTTCATCTTATAATATTTTGCCAACCTACAAAGTACAGCTGCCATCTTATGCCAAACATGCCCGTAGCTGCTGCTGCTGCTTTCTATTTGAAAAATAAAACTGTGAACAGCGGCGGCATTGGCACAGTTTGTGAGGCAGAGACAGATTCCCCCGGAGAAGGTCAGTGGCTACACTGTCCACCATCAGGGGGTCTTTTTGTTCTCTGATAGCTCCCATGTTCTCGCCGTTAATCGCTTAATTAACTGCACTTTCTTCAATTCAATTAAAGGGAGCGTAATGGTGTACAAAGCGTGGAACAGCGTTGACCCTCGAGGCGATCCACAATCCCTCGACAATTATCCGGCCTTCTGCAAGAAGAGCTGTCGGAGGGGGCAAAGGATTATTATGTGAGCTCTTTATGGAGCAGCTCACTCTGTAGTCTGCACGGAAACAATGTTCCTGTGAATTGAGTTACTATAGATTGTTGTGATTGAATCAATGGAGTGCTTTCACCGCTTCATGAATAATTCACGTTTGACTGACTTGAGCTGAATAAATCATGTGCCAAACTGACATCCATTTTTATTTTTACACCATGTTCCCTGACTGACAGGTGGAGAAGTCTCTGAGAGGCGTCATTATTTCTGTAACTACTGTACTGTGAAACTTACCGTTGCAATTTTTATGTGAAACAATCTGAACTGTAACCCGGGAAGTTGAGCGAGTCATACGATATTCATGCAAGAGTGCTCAATAGCTAAATCGGATCATTTGAGGTAAACCTTTCTGTTAGCCTTTATATTTGGTATTTAAATGCAAGCCAACTAATCTTAAACCCAGTGGGCAACCTCCGGGTCTGAATAGTGAAGCCAATGCTGAAGTGCCTTAAACTTGCATTCTCTCTAATAGCCAGCAGGGGGCGACTCCTCTTGTTGCAAAAAGAAGTCTGGTTGTATAGAAGTCTATGAGAAAATGAGCCCACTTCTCACCTGATTTATTACCTCATTAAACATTGTAAACATGAGTTTATGGTCTCAATCGCTAGTATCAAGTCTTCTTCAATACAGCATGATGTTCATTTAGTAAATTATGGTCCCATTTAGAGTCAAATAGCACCCGTTGCTTCGCCTCACATCGTCTTTTTCTTGGCTAAAAAGTTGCACTCAAACATACCGCAAAGACTTCAGCCGACGGCCAGCTACCACGTACGTTCTGCGCCTGCGTGAGATGAAATAACTCCACACCAGCAGGTGGCGGTAGTCTGTATTCGTCATTCAAAAAGGGAAACCGGAAGACCGAGGATATACAAGCCGTTGTTATGATACGTACATGAAACAAAGCAGCGTTTGCCGTCCATTTTCACACCACTCTCACTCACCACTTAGCTTCATTCCAGATGGCCATGTCGTTGTGAAAATATCCGTGTATTAGAATGATCAGATGTGATGAAGATAAAAAATGAGAAGAGCCTTATGTGTTTTTCTTTTTGACTTTACTCATTGGCTTGCTTTCCTCATGTCCGTTTCTCTTCTCATACACTGATTCGTTTAAGCTGAACAGCCAATCAGAGTGATTTCTCTCAGGCTAGAGCCGACAGTGCGGGACACACCGAAAAAGCTAGGCTGACGGACGCTCACCGACCTGGTGTGTCAGGGCCTTTAGGGGCGTGGTTACCTTGTGATTGACAGGTCGCTACCACGGTGTTGTCCGGTCTGGGAGTTGTCCGTGTTTTCGTCTTAGAAATTGAACCCTTTGACAGTATGTTTTCAGTTCATGAAAATTAATTGTAACATTTTTGGTCCCCTATAAATTTTAATTTAAAATGTATTCAGGGATGCCCCAGTAGCTGATCTGGTAGAGCGGGCGCCCCATGTACCGCTACAGCGGCCCGGGATTCAAGTCCGACCCCGCGGCCCTTTGCTGCTCATCCCCTCTCTCGCCTTCTTTCATAACTCTCACTGTCAAAAAACCAAGATGGTGACTGCCAAAATGCCGGACTCGAGGCTTCAAAACGGCAGTCCACAAACCAATGGATGACGTCACGGTGACTGCTTCCACTTCTTATATACAGTCTATGCTTAAACCCCATGTGAACACTGGGTGTAAAATGAGAAATTACAGGCCAATGTTATCGCACATTGTTTACATGCAGCCTAATCTAAAAGGAAATTTACTGTATAATTGCATGTAGTGCCTTGATCAGTAAAGTGGAGACAGATGACAGGATGCTGCGACTGTACAGTCTGATGAGGACAAGGTCAAGAGGATAAGGCATATTTTTGCGCTCCCCTCTTATGCGTCCCCCCCCCATCTGTCCGACTTTTTTTCGGCACTCATCATTAAACTGCATATGCAGCAAAGTTCCCCTCTCATAATGCACCTCTTCTGGAGTTAATGAATGGCCTAATTAGGTGAACTCATTAGCGACGAACTGTAATTCTCTCATTGCATCTACTCATTAGCCGACAATATTCATAATTAGTGGCATTAGGACGATTATTGCGAGGCAGGTTGGCCAGCGTCGGGTCTCATTCAGCGCTGTAGGCATCCAGCTGTGCACACTGTGAGGTCTCACATTGACTTCATAAATCAGACTGATGGGATGCTTTTAGAAAATATGAGAATACGGGAAGAGAAAGGTGTGTTGTTCTCACCACTAAGGTCAGCAAAGGTCACATTACTTACCATGGAAAAGATAACATCAATAAAGTTGCACAGCAATAAATGCGAGCATCTCGGGTGTCTTAACGTACGCTGAACAACATTAAGTTCTCCAGGGAGCTGGAATCACCGTCATTAGCAAGCAAGCAATTGTTCAGATGTCAACACTGCTCACCTCTGCAGTGCTTTTCCGTAACGGCTTTCAATTCCTCAAGAAAAACACAATGTCCATATCCACAGTCTTTTTAATTTGAGGCATTATTCATTCTGCTTATTATCTTGTATTACAAACCTATTTCAGGCACGTGCAGGGGAAAGAATGCACAACAATGAGGATGAGATTATTTATTTAAATCACCATTAATCATGCACAGCTGATAATATGTGGCCGCATGGTAATTCATCACAAATCTGAGCTGGCGCTGAAACACCCTTTCAGATGTTTATTGTGCTGAACGTTGCTTCACTAATTGTAATTATTAGACTCTGCTCCAGTCAGGAACGGTGTGTATGAAAACCCGCGATGAGTGTGTTAATTACCACGCCGGACCCGCCTGACAGCCGCTCGCCACGGCACACGTTTTGATTTATGACAGCGGCGAAGAGAAGACACAACACTGTTTTCCTTCTGTTCTCCATCATCTTGAAAGGAATAGAAGGTGAGTTGGATAGTTCATCGCTTGATTAATTCCTCCTGCATTTCTTAGAATATAAAACTGAAATAGGATATGCTCCGGCAAGTATGTTTTCTAATGAAGAAGCTGCTTAACAAAGCTGAAAAAACATATTTTGCAATGTAGATAGATATCCTGTTAAATTGGGGGATGATGTGCCTTTTTAATGTTGGAAATATTTTTTCACAACACATTTCAGTAATTGAACAAAAATACTTTTTATCTTCGATCTCCTTCTGTGCTTATAGAGACGCAAAAATGCAGTATAACCATGGCATTGTGATTTTCAGAGAGGTCCCTTGACCTCTGACCTCAAGATATGCGAATGAAAATGGGTTCTATGGGTACCCGGAGTCTCCCCTTTACAGACATGCCCACTTTATGATAATCACATGCAGTTTTGGGCAAAAACCATGCAGTTTTATGCATGCAGAAGAAGAAGAAGTAGGAAGTGAATTTCATGATGGCGCTGATTAAAAACACAAGTTGAAACGTTAGCAAATACAATTGCTGAATGTTCTGACAACATTGGGTCAAATTGCCATAGATCTACAGGAGATTAAACATTTGAAAGCAATACAGAATGACTGAGAGCCTTACTGCATTATATTCCATTCATATTTGGCTTGAGCTAATGCTACGTTAGCTAATTTATACATTTGCCGACCGCCATGTTTCTAAAAGTAACCCAGAAAAGACAAACCAAACACTGGCTCTAGATAGGACCATTTGCGTTTTTGCGTTCTCCTACACGCTTGGCACACGGGAGATGTTTCAGTTGGTTGCAATCTGCAACCTTACCACTAGATGTCGCCAAATCCTATAAACTGCACCTTTAAAACCCTTTGCCATTTTGTTAGCAATTGGGCACAAAATTCACCTGAATTCACCATTTTAAAAGGATATTATTTATCTCACAAAATAAAACATTAAATGTGTTATAGGTATTTTAATTAAGGCCCTTATTTAAATTTATCCAAGTTTTTTTAATGTAAGCAATGCCTCCTCCGTTGAGAAAGGTTGGCAAGAATAACAAGAATAGCGAATGCCAGGTGGGTTCACTTGCTCCTCCGCTCTCCTCTGCCATCCTCTCTTTCCGTTGAGCAGACAGGCTTACCGTTCACCTCGAGGTTTTTTTTTAGTTGAGAGCGTCTGAAAGGTGCAGCACTCCTCTCCTGTCGCAGCCTTGGTCTTAATCAGTGTGCCCCCCCGTGGCTCCACTGAGAAACCGAGGCAGGCGATGATTGGATGCTGCCATTTTTAGGGTCCTGCGGTGTTCTCTGAGAGACCTCAGGCACGGATGGCTGGGAGGCAATGGCGGGACATAAGCTGGCGTTGACAGGAAGCTAAATCTTAACCAAGTTCAGTTGTTTTAAAGAACTCTTATTCACAAAACAGTGTTCCTGCGAGCAGTGGGATGAAATGACGGCTGTTTGAAATGCCACTGGAGTCCCTAATAAGAAACCAGTCTCCGCATTGTGTCCCAGGCTGATTTTTAGAAGTCCCCAGTTGCCCCCACAGGCCATGAAATGAAAATGTGGACTCAACCAGTCAAAGCCTGTCCTCTTTATTCCTAGTTATTTCTCTCTTCATTGACTCTCTGCAGCTTTCATAGCCAGAAGTGCCTCCTTTTTTTTTTTTTTTTGGATGGAGTTATTCATAAGACCAGGACCCCTTCGATTATTCTCCAAGAAAACGCAAGCATGGCCGTTAATCCGGCCCCGGACCAAGATTAACTCCGCTGCCGCCTCTAACTCTCCCTTTTGTTTGTTTGTCTATTTCACACATGCCCCCTTTGCTTATCTCCAGGAATGGTAAATGCCATTTGTTTTGTTCAAAGTAATTCAGGGTGTACTTGAGTGTGATTGTGTGGCTGAGAAGGGCTGCCAGGGCACAGATAAGCATGACAGTAGTGCGTCCTCTCAGCAAAGGCTGCAGTCCAAGACCCTTATAGAGCCCTATATCATGTATATAGTGAAGGATAGGCCTGTCATATAAATACATCAGCCACATGGAGGTTAGATATTGGACATCTGAGTCCTTCCCCCAAGGGTGTTTCCTTAGCCTGCATACAGTTTTATAAGCTCAATGCACGATGATGAACTTTACTATTTCTTCTTTGTTTTGAAGAAAGACAGTGATGTTTCATCATTCATTTTAAAGTTATTTTAAAAACAATAAGCCTTGGTGTTAGATTTGAGTGCAAATCAGATTAGTGTTAATGTTTTTTTAATGTGAAAATGAGCCATGATACTGGATTTTTTGGGGGGCTGGTTACGGGTAAGACTTTTTTCCTTGATATGTTTGCTCGAACATATTGTAGGGTGAAGTTATACACGTCGTAGTATTAATTTCAGTATTATTGTTGTCATGATAATTATTACAGCTTTTTATTTATTGTGTTTTTTATTTTTCCTCTTTTTATGTAATTTTTTTTTTTTGAAGAGTGCTCATCTTGTGTCTTTTGTATATTTGATGTTTAAACAAACAAGACTTTCAACCAGGAGACTGGTGTTCGTGTCCCATGTGAAACTGAAAGTAACGACTTATTTTGTCACGTCAGTCGTCACGTGACTTGTTGGTATCGTCAGTCCGTGCGTTGGTCGGTCTCCGAGGGGCACTGACCAAGCGGCAGTGCTTGACGAGTTTGGAGTGAGAATGTGTTGGTGACGAATAAACGACACGAAAATGCTAAATACTCGCCTGCGATTATTATATGTCTAGGGCTTTTATTGTGAAAGGTAAGAACGGAAGGAGTGGATCTGGTCTGCGCTGCCTTTGTCAAGGTTGAAAGGAGTAATAAAGTTTGCCATCCTGGTTTCGGACTATACGAAGCCTCCGTGTTGTATCTTCATAAATATAGGCGCAACTCAACCGGTTGTGCACAACATGATTGGTTGATGCTTTTATTAAAAATTGACCTCATTCCAAAAAAAAGTGTGTTGCCAAAAACAACCGTTTGAAAAGATACATTGACGTGTGAATTAATCACACGAAAAAAAAAAAACGCCCCCGGTGTGTAAAGGCCTTAAATGTGCTACAAGTTGCCACGTTTCCTCTCGGATACGGAGCATGTGGCGATAACGAGCCCACCATCAGGCAGCGATCATGAAGCTCATCCCGACGCAGACCAGACCAGCTTGCTCTCATTCAGCTGAAAAATGACCTCATCTGCGAGCGGCTTTATCGTCTTCACTTGTGACCTGCACTCTCTCCCCAATCTCATTTACAGAAACATCCCATCATCTGCTCTCTACACCACGGAGACAGAGAAGCAGAGACACAGGTTTAAAAAGGCGTAGTTATAGTTCAGTGGGCATTTATTGGCCCGTTGAAGGTTTGCAATTGCAATACAGAGAGAGACTTGTCTGAGTAGATACCGATTGCTGCTGTTCATTGAACTGATACCTTCAATACAAAGCTTGGCTAATGGTGCACACGATACGATTAAGTGAGAATAAATGAACAATCCCACCCTGTATGCATTTGACTGTAAAGCCCAAAGGCTTGTTTCATCCCAGGTGTAAAGGACAGTTTGTTTGATCGATGAAACAACTAGTTTCCAGGTTTCCAGGGTCACTCCTTGGAGCCCCAGGGTTGACCTGCAGAGGTGAAGTTGTGATTGTACAAGTCTTCAGTCGGTTGACCTGCAGACCTGCAGGCTTTGTTCTTTTAATCAATATGCCGATTCTGCACAATGCCAATAAGAAAACTTCAATATACTGTGTACAGTAACATACAATGTTGTGTAAAAGAAATCGTTCACCATGTTTCTTTCTTAGCTGCATTAATTTTGTGTGTTCAGGTGTCAATGCTTTGACATTAGGATTTCTCATTTATGTTATTGTGTGTATTTTAAAGTTGTTGTTTTTTTGTTTAAGAGGTTTTATTATTGACTATATATGGACGACGCGTGAGCAACCTAGCTGCTACGTAATCTTTAATGTTTTTATGTTTTTATAACTGTTTTAATTATGTCTTAATGTTCTTTTGCACTTTGTCGCAATGTTCTTGAATGTTTATGTAAAGCACTTTGAATTGCCCTGTTGTTGAAATGTGCTATACAAATAAAGCTGCCTTGCCTTACGTTAGCACCACGGTAGCTGTTCGGCTAGAAAGACACAACAACTAACCATAATATCTCTATAATTACATTTATAATCAAATTAACACATGTTCTATTCGACGGTTATGAAAATTAAAGTTATATCTCCTCTCGAACATTTCCCGAGACTTTGTCTTTATCATAATTCCGATTGATTTTCTGATGCAGCAAACGTCACGTCATTATTCTCTGTGTGGGAGCTGGTGTATCTCAGAAAGCCCCCGATAGTTCAGCCGGTTAATAACATGCCTCCTCCCCGGTGTACCACTCAGGTCAGAATGTCAGAGAGTTATTACATATATATATATTTAGTGTCCGTCTCCTTGGTGAACATATAGTGGAACAAGCAGTTCCCAGTAGACATCTCCCCCAGAGCTGAAATGAACAGTATGCACTTGTTTTAGAAACAAACCATACCAGCAGCATCTTATGATGAGGGGAGCTGGAAATGTTCAGTAGGTACAAGTTATTAAAAAGTCTCAGGAATTGACCTAAGGTGTATTAATAAAAAGAACATTATTTTCACAACAATCAAAGCCTTTTTCCACTCCTTACTCCGGGAATACCTGATTTACATTTCATTTGCATTAAACTGTATTACAACATCCATCACCTTGTTTTAAAAGTTATTCATTCTGGTGACGGGAGACTCCAGTTGGCAATGTTTTGTTTTGTTTTTTCCTGACCTAGCAGTACCTTGAGCTTATCAGAGGATTCATCCTGCATAAGAACATTACTGTGAGTCAGCTAACGTTATAACTCAGACCCTGGGCCTTTCTCAAACCGACCCCTACGCCCTCTCCCCGCCTACTTCCACTCCGTTTGCGCATTTGCGTGGCGGGTCCGCCATATTAAGTGCCATCCCAAACCAATTAGCCAGGAGTGAAAGTGGGTTATTTAACCCTCCAACAGCGAGCCTGCATCGATGCCGACTGATGGTACATGTCCACAGGGGCGTTTTGACCTTTGACCTGTGAATGAAAATGGGTTCTATGGGTACCCACGAGTCTTCCATTTACAGACATGCCCACTTTATGATAATCACATGCAGTTTGGGGCAAAGTCATAGTCAAGTCAGCACACTGACACACTGACAGCTGTTGTTGCCTGACGGGCTTCAGTTTGCCATGTTATGATTTGAGCATATTTTTTATGCTAAATGCAGTACCTGTGAGGGTTTCTGGACAATATTTGTCATTGTTTCGTGATGTTAATTGATTTCCAGTAATAAATATATACATACATTTGCATAAAGCAGCATATTTGTCCACTCCCATGTTGATAAGAGTATTGAATACTTGACAAATCACCCTTTAAGGTACATTTTGAACAGATAAAAAACATGCGATTAATTTGCGATTAAATATTCTAATCGATTGAGTATGTTTCATTTTTTATTTTTACTTCCTTTGTATATTTATTTTTATTCTTAATACTGTGAACCCTCCGCTTTGTATGAAACTATGCTTATGAAATGTTACGACAGTTTCCGTGGGAGAGGGGAAGTTCGTCCCAAAGCTTGCTGCTGTATTTATACCCTACACCTTCAAGAAGGGTGCTCCATTCAGCTGTGAGTGTGACTGCACACTCATGGAGTGGGGAGGTTTGAGAAAGGCCCCCTGAGAGGGAATCAAAGGAAAGAAACTGGTGTGCTTCCAGGAGGGGGCGGGGGGGGGGGGCAACCTGAGCTCCACAGCGCTGATATGAGAGCTTAAAGACCATTTTCAGGTCGACTGGTTCGTTTTTTTTAGCGCCGAGAGCGACACAAGCGGCCCCACGCGGCGGCGTTTTGCATGAAGAGACGTGCCGGGTTACGTCAGATGCAACACACCAGCTGGTCAAGGACCTCAGCGGGACACCAAGAGAGGGCGCGCTGACGCCTTGTGATCTGCGTCTCGGCATTGTCTGAGCCTGGGGGGACTGAAACGCTGCATTCATTGACTTTCAGGGCTGAACTTTTGTCTCTCTTTTTGCTGCTTCAAATACTTTCTCTTCAGGGTTTTTTTTTAAGCATTATGTTGATCAAACTAAATCGCTAACAACCTCAATTTTTGGTTTGCCGGCACGTTTTGTGATGACTTGGTATGTGCTTTAGTCCACATGCACTGAGTCAGCTGACTGTCAAAAATGATTCTTTGTCCTTTTCACCTGAGCTGCTGTGTTGCACCGGGTTGCATAATGTCTCTGTAGGTGAAAGCTGTAAACACAGAGCACTGCAACAAGCGCAAACCAAATTAGTTAGAGATGCAGCAGTTGGGTGGATTGGGGGTTTGAGGGAGGGGGAGGGGGGGGCTGTTTTCAGTTTAATCAATCATCCCCACTGAAATCAGAGATTGGAGGAGGAGGAGGTGAGCAGTAGTAGGTGGGGGCTGTTTTGCGAGGGAAAGGAATCCCATTTTTTTCCTCTTAAGGGGCTGCGTTGAGCCGGCTCATTTTTCACCTGGGCGCGGCTCGCTCGCTCATTAGGCAGAGAGATAGGGGTGTATGTGGCGGATCTGTGTAGCTGCTTCATTACTCTCTGAAGACCGGACCACGCTATAGAATATTTAACCCCCTCTCTTCCCTTTCCCCCATCACAGCCGGGGAATGATGTGTGTTCAACAGAGGCATGATCATAACTCAACGAAGGGTGCTGGCTACACGCTGAGAGAGCAACACTTGCAAGGAGATGCTGCTGAACCAGTGAAGGCAGCGCTGCCCCGAGGAGGAAAATAAGAGCTGTGGCTTTGACGGAAATGTTGATCGCCGAGGAAGATGGAACACCTTTCTGTAACACCACTTAAATGTGCGTTTCAGCCCTTTGAAGGACAGATCCGTTAAAGTTGGCTCTGCTCCCGGAGTATTATAAAAATAGACTTTCCGATGTGTGCATGCAGTCGGTATTGATCAGTGCGCCAAGACAGCTTTATTACTTATGCATTTAGAGGTCATAGGTCTCTTGATTAGCCTCCAGTGCATTAGACCCATGAACATGGCCATTAGACATACCTCATCATCCATTAACAGAGGCTAATATGGTTGCGGTTATTGCCTCTGTGGTGACTCGAGTTCAGATTTTATACCGCTGTGCAGCCATTTGCAAATGTTTCCAGGAAATTCATTTCGTCACCTTACTACAAAAGGAAAACATTTTTTTATTTATTTATGTGTGTTTTGTTATGAATAATGTATTGTCTTGTTGATATTGTCTTAATATATAGCCTCATTTCTTTCTTAAAAACATTAAAGTGAGGTTTAACTCTTGCAAATTTGCATTTATGAATGTAAAACTTTGCAACAATGATAATGAGATTGATTTGAAAATGTTCTCTCTCATATATTGTGTGAACCTTAAAAAAGTTCAAACTCACAGATAATATTTTCCGAGATAAATGTACAGCTATCTTGCCATGGTTTACGGGTATGTGTACATTTCCAGAACAGATGGACAATAGTTTCAGTATGGGAATATAAATAAAATATGCTTGCTTTATGCAAATGTATGTATATATTTATTATTGGAAATTAATTAACAACACAAAACAATGACAAATATTGCCCAGAAACCCTCACAGGTACTGCATTTAGCATAAAAATAATATGCTCAAATCATAACATGGCAAACTGCAGCCCAACAGGCAACAACAGCTGTCAGTGTGTCAGTGTGCTGACTTGACTATGACTTGCCCCAAACTGCATGTGATCATCATAAAGTGGGCATGTCTGTAAAGGGGAGACTCGTGGGTACCCATAGAACCCATTTTCATTCACATATCTGGAGGTCAGAGGTCAAGGGACCCC